>JAOSBK010000009.1:25440562-25455981 GCA_027568895.1 Erythroxylum shatona | reverse complement strand
TCAAATTCATATCACATGACATAGGCCCAAAGAAAATGGACACACCCAGAAAATAAAAAAGTCAATAATATGAGGAATGAATAGCAAATTACAGAAATTTGTATCTAGCATCAGTCTGATGTTTTCACAAAGTCGTATGAACCGGTTCGATTAGTTCCGGTTTAACCGGTCAATTGACCGATTTTCACTGGTTCGCACTGGTTCAATTAAGGACCGATTTTGAAGAGTCATCCGAACCGGAGAGCCGAACGGTCAGACTGACCAGTCTGGTCCAAGTTTTAAAACATAGCCCTCAAGCAATCATACCCTGGGCACTTACAATTGAACCGGTGCTAAGGTCATCGTCATTGAATAAACTTTTGTACCAATTTTCCAATTTCTCGGCGTTGGGACTTGGGAACCTCCACAATGTGTACACACGAACCTTTTGAACAAAATGTTGGTAATGCACGGCGCTTGGTAGTGATACGCCAACTGGTTCCACTTTTTTTGACTATGGTGCGTCCTTGCATGTGCTTTGTGACCTAACTTGGGGAGATCGTGCACCGGTGGCACGTAGCATAATTTGTTAGGTACAATATTGTCGATTTATCCCAAATCTAATCTTTTTGTCCTTGTATCAAATAATATTATACTAATCAAACTTTAAAATAGTATTTATATATATATATATATTTAAAATTCTTAAATTAAAATTTTTTTCTTACTAAGTATTTAGAAGGATCCCAACTATAGGAAGGCACCTTTAAACCATCCACACCTAAACTAATCCCCGTTCGAGCTGAATAGGTCTTTTACGGGAAACAAAACTCTGACCCTAAGTTTTAAACAGTTGCATACATGAGAATGGTTCGAACCCGTGACCTTACTTAAGTTAAGAGAGTCCCTTATCAACTTACCTGCGCCATGATGTTTAAATTAAAGTTTTTTATTGGAAGATCAAGCCGAATGAGACCTAGCCATGCTCGTTGCCTAAATATTCTTATGGCAAAATCCTTCAAACCAACATTATCTATTGTTGTCCTGAACTCTTAGTTAAATCCAACCGACAAAGGAAAAAAGAGTGATACGAATCAAATCTGAGACTGAGTTTACATTATTCCTACCCCTCCTTTCACTTAAAGAGATATTCCCGTCTGGAACCCACGAAATTGAACCGACTCTTTTTTAAAAGACAGGGAACGAGCTTTATCCCTTTAACGAAAAAATAAGATAACCCAGCGGCACGCACAATCTCACGCGCACCCACGGGGCGAAAAACCCACCCGCGAACCCGCCAAGTCATACACGACCCGGAAGCTTTGTTGCTGGATATTCCCTATTATTGACAACCCGCTCGTTGTACCCGCGAACGCGAGGCAAAAGGTTCCGCTGCCATCAACCGGAATCAGATAATTCGATGCCGGTAACGACATGTCGGCGCCACGGAAATGCAGCACCACTGTCGGCACCTTCACTTCCTTGATACCGGTTAAGTCGTAACAAGTGTCGAACAGCGAGAAATCGGGGGCTCGCTTCAAGTTGGATGCTCGAACCCTAAACGCGTCGCGGAGAGCCGTGTAAGCGGGTGCAGTCAAGCGAGTCACGGACGTGCCCGAATCTATGATAACCCCGCCTTCGCCGGTTGGGTCGAGTTTGAATAAAGAGGCTGTGATGCCGGGGACACGTGTCCCACCGATGCTGAACCCGAGGAGCTCAACGTAGTAGAATGTGTCTAGTTTGGGGTTCGAAAGTAACGGCGTGAAGCGAGCGGCTTGTGAGATCGCGGCGTCACCGAAAACCATAGAAGACGGCTTAGAAGAAGCTGACCTGTCCACTAAACAATAAGAGAATTTACGACCGAACTGGCCACCGGTCTGAGAGGGAAACGATAACCTCCCCCGGCCAAGTCCCAACAGCCCCGCAGCCCCAACGAACAACCCTTCATTATCGTGACCGCACCCAAGCGCGACGCCTCCAACACTGCTTCCATGAAACGTCAGCGTTTCGGTAGAGAACTCGCCGACTGTGAACGACCCGTCACCATAAGAGACTTGGTATAGACATGTCTGCGTTCGAGAACTGCATCCAGGTGTGTCGAGCTTGCGACAGAGGAGTGACCGACAAGGGACTCTAGCAAACGACTTGGACTTACTCGGGTCGAAAATCGCGTCGGCTTGAGAGTAACATTTCTTACACGGAGCGCACTGGAGCCAGACGACGTCGCTTCCTGTATCCAACACCATATAAACATATCTGGGAGGAGTACCTACGCCGAGGCGCGTGAAGTACTCACCACTCCCCTGCTTGAGTCCGGAGATAATGGAGCTACTAAAACCGTTACCACGAACGCCGGAGCGGCTGACAGCTCCACCACCCGCGGCGGCGAGAGAAGTAATAGACTTCACACGCGAGGCATCGCGCTGGAGTCTCAAGTTGAAGAGATCTTGCGGAGTACTATTGAAGGACAAAGCGTCTATGTGGTGCAACTGTAAGTTGACGCTATCTGGGTCTGTCCCCAAGGTGGTGGTTTCAGTTTCTGAGTCAGATTCTGCCCATGAGAGAGCAGATGGGAGGGGGAGAGGGTTGATGACTAGGGTTTGGTACTCTGGTGGAGTACAGAGGGCTGTGTAGAAGAAGAGAAGAGTGGAGAGACAAAAGAGAAGGGCTTTGCTTGGTTTTGCTTCCATTGAAATGATACTATGGACACAGAGACGCCGCTCAAGAGTATAAATACTTAAATAGAGTGTAATAAAATAATAAGTTTCTTGCTAATTTAATAATCTGCTAAATATTTTCCTAAATCTTTAGTTTGTTTATTTGCATCATCTTTACATCAATTAATGTATTCTAACGAAAGCTTTGGCTTCCAATGACTGTGGCGGGAATTGAGGCAGGAATGGCCGTGGGGCCATGACCCATGAGTACTTAAAGTTGATTGCAATCAATTACTTTTTTTTTTCTACTTTAAAAACTGAATTAAAAGATAAATTAATTAAATTAAAAATTTTATCTATAATAAAATCAGTTAAATATTAAATAAATTTTAAAATATAAATTTTAATTATAAAAATTAAAGTTTAATTGAAAAAATAGTTAAATAAAAATAATTAATCAATTTTAATTTATAATAACTTATCAATTTATAAAATTGATTGATTAATAAATTAATTAATTTTTAATTAAAAATTATTAAAATAAATCAAAATAAAATATTAATCGATTCAAATTTTTTATAATTAAACTGATCGAATCGATTGAATTTTTTAGTCGTTGATTTTTTTGTCTCCATCACAACCATAATTTTTTTTAGAGAACCTTCCAAAAATATGTTAACATTTTTTAAAATAAGATTATATACTATCAGACTTTTCTAAATTTCATACGTTTGCGGAAATTGAATTAGATGTTAATGATAATAATACAATGTCGATTAGGAATCGGAAAAGGCAAATAACCTAGGATCTCATCCACTCATAACTAAACTTACCCAATAAAATATCTCTCACGAGATCTTCGGTACCACTTAAATTATTCTACCCCTGTTTTTGCCGGCATTATCAGCCAGGTATCCTTGCTTTACTTGAACCCCGCATTAGCGGGGCGCGAGCCAACACAATAGTTCAAACCTTTGGCTTTGACTATTCGTTTCGTGTCGAAGCCGAAGGCTTCTCGGGCGGGATTTGGCTTTTGTGGAAAGTCGAATTTGACGTCTCTATTGTTCTAGCGCATCGTCAATGTCTACATACCACGATCCGTCATGCCTCAGAGACGGTCGACCTTACTGTCATCTATGCGAGCCCGCAAGTCTCTACACAAAACCTCCTCTGGCCTCTTCTTAACTGGATCGGGCAATCCACTCATCGTCCTTGGCTTGTTGCCGGCGATTTTAATGCGAAACTGGACATTTCGGATAAACGAGGGGGCGCCCCGAACACCCACGTGGTGAATACCAAGTTTCGAGATTGGGTACATGCGAATGGGCTTCACGACCTTGGGTATGTGGGTTCCAAGTTTACGTGGCGTCGGGGAGGCATCTAAGCCCGCCTTGATCGTGCCTTCGTGTCGACCTCGTGGATGCATCTTTATCCACAAACTGTCAATCACCATCTATCTTTTCTGGGCTCTGATCATCGCCCTCTGCTTATCCGGACCCACCGCCCCTCTGGTCGTTTTACTAACCCCCCTCCTTTTAGGTTCCAAAACGCGTGGCTCACCCATCCAGGGTTCGAAGCTGTGGTAGCTCAGCACTGGTTACAGGAGGCGGCCACTATGGCCCAGGCCTTATCTAAATTCTCTGAGTACCTTCGTGTATGGAATCAATCTAATTTCGGCAACATCTTCTACCGGAAGAAACGTTTGTTGGCTCGGTTAGAGGGCATTCAGAGCCACCTGGCGACTAACACTGCTGAGTCACTCCTCGATTTGGAGGAACATCTTAGTGGGGAACTTCAGCAAGTCTTATGCGAGGAAGAAATTTATTGGCACCAAAAAGCCCGCTGTGATTGGATATCGCAGGGCGACCGGAACACCAAATATTACCACACTCTCACCCTGGCCTGCCGTAAGCGCCTTAGGGTTGAGCGCATCTTGACGCCTGAGGGTACTCTGGTTACGGATCCCAGTCAAATGGGCACTGTCGCCAGAACTTTTTTTGCCCAACTCTATACTCACGCGGTTCCTACAGCTCATCGCTTCCCGATCACTGGGGCCTTCCAGTCGCTTTTGGGGGATAGGTTTCACCTCCTCTCCCAACCCATCCATGCTCTTGAAATTCAGACGGCGGTCTTTGAGATGAACCCCAACAAGGCTCCCAGGAGTGACGGCTTCACCGCGCTTTTCTTTCAGACCCAATGGACCCACATCGGCCCTTCTGTTGTGGACTACATTCAGCAGGTGTTCCGCCTGGACCGCTGGGACAGAGATCTTAATCATACTACTTTGGTGTTAATCCCCAAAATTTCGTCCCCGCGTACTCTCACCCAGTTTCGCCTTATTAGTCTTTGCACGGTGCGCTACAAGATCATATCCAAAGTTATTGTTAATCGGTTGAAAGGTCACATGAACTACCTGGTTGCCGACAATCAATGTAGCTTCATTCCTGGCCGCCAAATTACTGAGAACATTATTATTGTCCAGGAAATTATCCATTCGATGCGCAAGAAATCCGGGCGAACTGGTTTTCTGGCAATTTAGGTCGATCTGGAGAAAGAGTATGATCGCCTCAGTTGGGACTTCATCCACCAGACCTTACTGGACCTAGGTCTTCCGCCTACCCTCCTTCAGGTCATTTTGTACTGTGTCACGACGGTGTCTATGCAAGTGGACTGGCAAGGTTCCTTGACGGATGTATTCCACCCCTCTCGGGGCATTCGTCAAGGGGACCCCCTTTCCCCCTACTTGTTTGTGTTGTGTCTGGAACGCCTGGGTCATCTCATTTCCCAAGCCGTTCGGCAGGGCCTTTGGAAGCTAGTCAAGCTGAGTCCTACTGGGCCCCCCATCTCCCACCTTTTCTTCGCTGACGATCTGATTCTGTTTGCGGAAGCCGACGATTCTCAGGCCCCAATCATCACCCAGCTTTTAGACGCTTTATGTCAGGCTTCCGGACAAAAAGTGAACACGGCCAAAATGCGTATTTTTTTCTCTCACAATGTTTGTCCTGAGCAAGCTCGCCAGATTAGTCAGTAGATGAACATCCAGCGTACTAATAACCTGGGTAAGTACTTGGGCGTTCCGTTGATTCATGAGCGAACGAACTGGCGCACTTACCAGTACATCATCGATTGAGCTCTCCAGAAGCTTGCGGGTTGGCGAGCTAATGCCCTTTCTATGGCAGGACGGGTTACCCTCACCCAATCCGTCTTATCCTCTCTCCCTATCTACACGATGCAGACAGTGCGTCTCCCGAGACACTTGTGTGATGAGTTGGACCATCTTCGGCAAGACTTCATCTGGGGCGGCACCGGGGGACATAGGAAAATGCACCTGGTCAACTGGGACACCATTTGCCTGCCTAAAAAAGCTGGAGGATTGGGACTTAAATGCATTCGATCCTTAAATGATGCCTTGTTGACGAAACTCGGCTGGGCTTTGCTCCATAACCCTACGACACTTTGGGTCAGACTCCTCCGTGCCAAATATCATCTCGACCCCTGCCCTCTTCCGGACACCATCACTCGGCAGGGGGCCTCGGTCCTCTGGAGGGGCCTTTCTACCATATGGTCGTACGTCCGACAGGGTGTAGCTTGGCAATTGGGCAATGGCCAGCGCATCCGGTTCTGGATGGATAAGTGGGTGAAAATTGGGGTCCGCTAATCTTCTTGGTGACCGCTCCACTTCCAGATCGCCTCCTTCATGCTACGGTAGCCGAGTTTTTGGACGCCAATGGTCGCTGGCGGTGGGACGAGTTCCAGCAGTATTTACCTTCCATGGTCTACTTGGACATAGCTGAACTGCAGCGGCCAGGTGTGGTCATGCAGGAAGATGTTCTGATCTGGGGATCTACTCCGAATGGTCGTTTCACGGTGGCGTCGGCCTACGATTTAATTGAAGACACCTCTAGGCATGCTCCCAATCATATTTGGGACCTCATATGGAAGTGGAACGGGCCACAACGGATTCGGGCCTTCCTCTGGCTGATGGTGCAAGACAAGCTTCTGACAAATCAGCAGCGCGTACGTCGCCATCTCACCTCCAATGCCCGCTGTCATTTCTATGGGCAAGAGGAGTCTACTCTTCACGTCATTCGCGACTGTCCGCGAGTGACCAGGTTTTGGCGAACCTTTCCCAGAGGGGTGGTGACCACGACTTTTTTCGACCAAGATGTGGCTAGCTGGACAGCTCATAATTTAGGGGCACCGACGATGGTCCACCGAGGGAATTGGGCTACGATTTTTGGAGTGGCTTGTTGGTATCTCTGGCAATAGCGAAACCGTAGTATTTTTGAAGCAGGTTTTGTATGGCCTGATAGGGGCAATCGTCTAGTACTAGAGTATGTCAAGTGGATTGCGAAAGCAAGGACCGCGGAAAGCTGCGTTGTTCGACACCGGAGCGGCCCCATCGACAGTTTGGTTGGTTGGACCAAGCCCCCGGTGGACTGGGTCAAAATTAATTCGGATGGGGCACTCAAAGCGAGAGGTACTATTGCTACAGCCGGCGGTTTACTTCGGGATTCCCACGGGACGTGATGCGGTGGCTACCTGTACAATATAGGACGGGGTTCTCCTCTTACTGCAGAACTTTGGGGCGTCCATTCTGGACTCACTCTGGCTTGGACGCTTGGTTTTCGGAAGATTATTATGGAAGTCGACTCGCTTGAGGTTATCAATATCCTTTCCTCTTCTAACCCCGTTCTCACTGATGATTCTCTTTTGGTGGCAGGTACTCGACGACTGCTCCATCATGACTGGGAGATCCAGCTGCAGCACATGTATCGTGAAGGAAATCAGTGTGCAGATCTGCTGGCCACTCTTGCAGCATCAATGTCCCCAGGGCTGCACCTTCTTCAGAACCCCCCGATGACCGTTCGGGAGTCCCTCCTTCGGAACCAGCATGGCACGTTGTACCGAAGGACCCTACACTAGCTAGGGTGTTTGTTTCTGTTTTGTTTTGATTTTCTAGTGTTTTCCCTTCAGATACCAAAAAAAATGAAGTTATTTTAGATTTTTCTATACATAAAATGATGTCGTTTTAGATTTGTTTACTAATTATTTAATTTTGAATAATTATTTTGTTAAATATTCAATATTCTCGTAAAAATATCACATTTTATTAAAAGAATATATATAATTTAAATCAGTTTTTTCCGAGGAATTACATTAGCATAATTTAAAATATGGCATGTGCCAGTTTTATTAAAAATGAAATAAAACTTAAAAAATATACAAAATTATTTAACAAGGAATTATTTAAAAATATTGATTTTCATTAAAAATGCTCATGAATATGTTGAATTATAAGAGTGGTTTGTGTCTTTTGGTTCAATAAATAATGAGATATTTGAGATGATATGTGCCAAATGTCATGGAATCTCCAAGTAGGTAGTCTCCATGCCCATGGTCCAATCTTTTTTTGTCAACTATTGCAAGCGTGCTTGCACATGGAGATGAAATCATGAAATTATCTAATGTCCCTTCACAATGTCCTCTTCCTATCAAAAATCAATTAAGTGTAGGTTCGAATAAATTCAACATCATATTTATAACTATTAATAGATACAACACAACAATATTTAGTATAAATTTCGATGATATGGGAGTTCTATAAAAAGCCTTCCAAGGGTGGTCGAGTTGATAGAGTGAAACCTTAGAAGAGCATGAACTAAAAAGATCTTGTGTTCTATTCTCCCTATTTGCGTTCTTTCGATCGAACCTACCGTACAGGTCTTATCCAGTGTGAAGTACTCAGTTGTCATAATTTATAGATTATTGCGTCAATTCGGAGGTTTTCCAATACACATTCAAAGAGTAGCCACTGTAGATTCCTCCGTAAAAAAATTGTTCCGGAAAGATATAATAATACATATCTTTACTCATAACCAAAAGAGATAAATATTGATTAAATTAAATCAATTTAACATTAAAGGTCCATTTTGTAAACTTATATATTATTTTATGTAATCAAAAATTTATTTAAATTTTATAAAATTAATTGAATTGAATATACTCCTTTGAAAAATTATAAAATAACAAAATTTTATTATACATTTATCTTTTAAGCTATGTTCAAGCTTGACCATATTAGGCACTCAATAAGTCCAACTATCCATGGGACCTACTTCGGTTTCCAATCAATTGACACCCTATTCGTTATTTACATTTAATGTGAAGAACAGGCGCTTAGTGTGTACGGAAGGCCCTACTAGTTCTCTCAGTGCTCTCATTTTCTCTTTAAATTAATCTAAATTTATTAAAAAAGTATATAATTTACCGGTCAAATCCCATCGTTGGATTGTGTTGAACAAGGTCTGGTGGGTAGTTGGCTTTGAATAGATTAATTCATTAGACAATTTATTAAAAATATATAATTTGACCGTTGTTGATAGATTTACTGAAAATCTATGCTTGCGTTCAACGCCTTAATGACGAGATGGTGTATAAATGATGAGTGCAGCTGAATGACAGACCAATCCGGTTCAGATCTTCTGTGAGATTAATGAAGGTTAGCATGTCCCTCTCTTATTTCCATGTTCTTACCATTGGAAAGGCAGGACAAAAAGAAGACAAGAACAAGAGAACTGTGAAATGCAGGAGCACGAAAATGGCAGGGTTTCTTCCATGTGAAAGACCATACCAGAAGAGGGAAAAGTGCAGCAACAAAATAGAGCAAATAGCATCCAGTCATGTGCAATGCATAAAGGAAGCCACAATTTCTGAAGATATTATACTGCGGTCACGGAGGAACGAGTATACTTACAGAAAATACAATTGTAATAAATCATGCTCCTATTCAATCCCTTAAAGGAAATGGGGAAATTTCATAGAGACTTGCAAGTTAGGACCACCCTTCAGATTCATTGACAAAAGGACTGTCATTCTTGAGTTGTGAATATCTCGCAGACTTTCTAAAATTATTTTTCACACAAGCAAAGTAAAATCTCACGAAAACTAAATAACAAAGACACCGACGTTTGGTAACGCAGTTCGACACATTTTGCCTACGTCTGCGAGGCCCTCACCCAGATTGATCACTTTCACTGCAATTCGCAAATATTACACAAGATTGATCTAACCCCGTACCACTCAATCTATGTAACTAACCCACAATCTAATTATCCGTTAAAGATTTTCACGCCTGATAACACAACCGACTTGTGTTAACCTCATCAGAGGATTTTCCTAACTATTTTTACTCAAAAGCAAGAACAAATAAAACAAGAAAAAGACAATTTCCAAATCTGAAATTGTTCACAGATATAAATAAATCACTGCACCAATAAGTCATGCACCCATCAGCCACACAACTTTCTCTATGCCGCAACTTGCAATCAACTTCAAGAACCCAGATAAATCAGCAACTCCACATCATACGCATATTGCAGCCAAGGTCAACTTCTTGGAACACATAACACATACGACCACAGTAACACTCCAACACACTTTAGGTTTCTTTTGATAGACTCCTTTCCAAACTTGGACTCTAGAGATTCATTCAAACATAAATTCTAATTATGTGGTATATAATACCAATTCCACATTGACCACGCAAAGTCAATATCCCCATTTCAAAATGCAAACTCCAATACGCAATCTCCAATTAAAGCACATCTTCAAGATTTATGGCAATTCCTATGTTCAATAAAAATGTCAAAAATAAATATAGGATATATTTAGAATAAATCCTACTAATCTCCCCCTTTTTTGGCATTTTTTATCTCAACTTTTAACCAACACACAAGTAGGCAGTAATTGGACATTTAAAGATATATGAAATGTTGATGCTCCCCCTCATTCAAGTACATATGCCACCATAAGCTAACTCCAAAAAAAACCAACCAAATCCGAGCAACAAGCAACAAACAAATTAAAAGTGTCCAAGAAATAGAACACTCCAAGAAATGGCCAGATCTATGCTGAATGGGAGCAAAATGCCTATGAGATTTTGAGCTGAAGCGGTGAACACAACTTGCTATATATGCAATAGAGTGCATCTTCGAAAATTTCTAAACAAAACATCATATGAACTTTAGAGAGGAAAGAGACTAGATGTGAGTTACTTTCATATCTTCGGAAGCAAGTGTTATATTCTTCGAGACTGTAAGCAACTTGGGAAGTTTGAAAGCAAAAGTGATGAAGGAGTATTTATTGGATATTCGACTCATAGTAAAGCCTATAGAGTGTATAACCAAAGACCTAAGAAAGTGCAAGAATTCATCAAAGTTGTAATAGATGATGCATCCTTGATGAGCGATCATGTGGCTGAAGATAAAAAAAAAAACTCTAGATTTACAGGTGGTTACTGCAGATAAAATAGCAGCAGAAAGTGAATTACAGCCAATTACTGTAGATGGAGCAGCTGTAAAAAGTGATTCACAGTTAGTTACTGTTAAGGAAGTAACTGCAAAAACTGGAGAATTTTCAGTTACTTCAGATGATGATGCAGTCAAGTCACTAGAAGATAATCTAAACCGAGGCTCTTCATCTCAAACCCGAAGAAACCAACTAGAAGAAAATGTTATCGGGGATTTAAGCGAAAGAAGAAGTACAAAAGAGAGAAAAAGGGTAAACTATAGAGAGCTTGCAGGATACTTATGCTATACTTCCTCACTTGAACCAAGAAATGTTAAAGAAGCACTACAAGATGAATACTGGACAACAGCTATGCCAGAAGAGTTGATTGAATTTGTACGGAATGATGTGTGGGAGCTAGTGCTAAGACCACTTGCTACTAATGTAATTGGTACAAAATGGGTGTTTCGGAATAAAACAGACGAGAATGGTAATGTCACCAGGAACAAAGCAAGGCTAGTAGCTCAAGGATATTATCAGGTGGAAGGAATAGACTTTGATGAAACATACCTGTGGCACGACTTGAATCGATCAGATTATTACTGGGCATAGCTTGTGTTAAAGGTTTTAAACTTTATCAGATGGATGTTAAGAGTGCTTTTTTGAACGGATTCATACAGGAAAAAGTCTTTGTGCAGCAACCGAAAGGCTCTATCGATTCAGCTCATGCCGATTATGTTTATAAACTAAAGAAAGCACTTTATGATCTCAAACAAGCACTGAGGGCGTGGTATGAAAGACTTACTCAGTATCTTATCAAGCAGGGGTATAAACGAGGTAACGTTGACAAAACCTTGTTTATAAAAATATGTAAATCAGAGATCTTATGATAGCACAGATTTATGTCGATGATATTGTGTTTGGCGCTACACGTTCAAAAATGGTTGAAGAATTTGTTAAGCTGATGACGTCGGAATTTGAAATGAGTATGGTTGGTGAGTTGAACTTCTTTTTAGGTTTGCAAGTAAAATATATGAAGGATGACATCTTCATATCGCAAACAAAATATGTTCACAACATGATCAAAAAGTTTGGTCTTGAGAAAGCTAGACATGCACGAACACCCATGAGTAGCTCAATGAAGTTGAATAAATATGAGAATGGGAAAAGCATTGATGAAAGCTTATATCGAAGCATGATTGGTAGCTTATTGTACTTGACTGCAAGTAGGCCAGATATTTGCTACAGTGTTGGTGTATGTGCTCGATATCAATCAAATCCAAAATGTAATTCCTAAGTTATGAATATTTCGCAGACTTTTTAAAATTATTTTTCACACAAGCAAAATAAAATCTCATGAAAGCTAAATAACAAAGACACTAACGTTTGGTAACGCAGCTCGACACACTTTGCCTACGTCTGCGGGGCCCTCACCCAGATTGATCACTTTCACTGTAGTTCGCAAAGATTGATCTAACCCCTTACCACTCAATCTATGTAACTAACCCACAACCTAACTACCCGTGAAAGATTTTCACGCCCGATAACACGACCGACTCGTGTTAACCTCTTCAGAGGATTTTCCTAACTATTTTTACTCAAAAGCAAGAACAAATAAAACAAGAAAAAGAACAATTTCCAGATCTGAAATTGTTCACAGATATAAATAAATCACTGCACCCATAAGTTATGCACCCATTAGCCACACAACCTTCTCTGTGCCGCAACTTGCAATCAACTTCAAGAACCTAGAAAAATCAGCAACTCCACATCATACGCATATTGCTTGTTAGAGATAAAATCAGAATGGAAAAAGAACTGCTCCAAGACTCCCACACAATCAGCTTAACAGAGGATCAAAGAAAATAAGGTAGCAGCCAATGTATATCAACAGTACGTTATACTCCAACAGCAAAAAAACAAAAGAACATACTTGCAGCCAAGGTCAACTTCTCGGAACACATAACACATACGACCACAGTAACACTCCCACACATTTTAGGTTTCTTTTGATAGACTCCTTTCCAAACGTAGACTCTAGAGATTCATTCAAACATAAATTCTAATTATGTGGTATATAATACCAATTCCACATTGACCATGCAAAGTCAATATCCCAATTTCAAAACGCAAACTCCAATATGCAATCTCCAATTAAAGCACATCTTCAAGATTTATGGCAATTCCCATGTCCAATAAAATTTCCAAAAATAAAGATAGGATATATTTAGAATAAATTATAACAATCTCCCCCTTTTTTGGCATTTTTGTCTCAACTTTTAACCAGCACACAAGTAGGCAGTAATTGGACATTTAAAGATATATGAAATGTTGATGCTCCCCCTCATTCAAGTACATATGCCACCATAAGCTAACTCCAAACAAAAACCAACCAAATCCGAGCAACAAGCAACAAACAAATTACAAGTGTCCAACCAAAGAAGAGAAAGACACTGCTTATCTGTGGGTTGTCTCCCCCTTTGAGACAAGAGATAACAAAAAGAAATTAAGGAGCACCCGGAAACTGAAGGACTCGATGCTTCAATTGACAAATGGCTTCAGTTGTAGCTTGCAAAACACCTTCAATGCGTTCAAGCTCATAGAATAAAGCAGCATTGGGATTGACGACAAAGGGACCCGAAGCATCCGAAAGACCTGAGGCAACATATGGCAAGTCCACCACTCGTGGTTGCCGAAAAATCCTTGGAGAAATGTTCATCAAAGGAACAGTTTCCAAGATACTCGATTCAAGCCTGGGGACTCCATTGGAATACAAATATTGTGAGATTAAACAGGAAAAATATAATAGAGAGTGGGGCTTACTCTCAATAGCCAGCATGGAGTCGATGATTTGGTGGCCAAGATTGAATCGGACTCCCGTTCCGATAGCGTAAAGGAGCTTGGCTTGAGCCAGATATATGGTCACCACATAAGTACTTGGCATCCAGTTGGTGACTATCAACTTAAACAGAACAAAATATTTCTGTGTAAGCATGGAAGATCGAAGAGCAGAAGTCGACGGCCAAGCATTGAGTTTACCACCAGTTAAGACTGTGGCAATCTGATCGGGTGTAACTTCCCACTCATCATCATAAAGAGAATTATCAACCAAATTGTCAAATCTCAAAAACACATTCAGCTGAATTGCATCAAAACTTATGATCCTCCCCCTCATATAAACAACACCAAATGAAGCAGCATTCACATTAAGAATATCACTGGTCAGATTAGAATAGAATTCCTTTACCAAGACGGAGTCATAATGTTGTGGAAGCAGGGAGGCATGTAGCAATGAGCGTTCAGTAAGAAGAGTGTGCAGACCCTGATTGCGAAATTCATCCAGGTTAATAGGTCGATCCAAGACGACCCCAGTATCTGACAAGGTACTTCATTTTTCCTCAGCAGCTGAAGTGAAAAACTTGAAGGAGACTGCTCTATCTACTGGCAATCTGGCAGCATGATGAAATCTAGATGTTCGTACCGATTTACTACATTTCATCTTGAAGCGCTTTCTTGGAGCTGGAGGAGGGACCGGCTGTGGCACAGAATGAGGTGAAAGAGGTGCATTAGATTCTGATGAAGACTCTTCGACCAAGCTGTGGCACAGAATGAGGTGAAAGAGGTGCATCAGATTCTGATGAAGACTCTTCGACCAAAGCCTCAATTACTTGATCAATAACATCAAGAAGATCATTTTGATCCTGAACATCTGAAATATCAATAGGGACTGTCGAAGATGATCTGACTCCTGTAAAGCTTCTACCAGAGCCTGGAAGAGACTGCAAGGGCCTGGAGCGTCGCATAGGAGCTGCTGACGATTTCTCCGAAACTGGATAGAGCACCTGTTCTTTCTTTTTACCCATACTGCAGTAGTGAATAATCAGAAGCAACAAGGCAGAAATTCTAATACCCAGATACCACTTCACTTAGTACAAAATCCAGTAGAAAATAATACCCAAGTTCTAGAGTCCACCACAAATATTCAGCCCACAATCAGCCAGAACCACAGTCAATTAGATTTGAGGCTTCCAAAATACTTTAACTCAGATTCAACACAAAATGATTCAATGTAACACCCCACTCCCACAAGAACCGAACCCGACATCGACGGTGAAATCCGAGTCCGTGCCCCGCGAGGGTGGCGTGCTACATTACTCAGTATAAATTTTCTTTTTATAAACACATACACACACATATTGTCATTAATGCGGAAAACAATGTATATAAGCAATTCGATGGTCTCGGGGCCCTTTTCATAAATACAATTAATTCCAGTCTGTTGACTTTACAAATTGACTTAATCAATAAAACAGAAAATCAGAGAATAGAAATACACTAATGCAGACGCAAACTGATCCCGACTCTTATCTTTCACTTGCATACGGTACTCCCGTGTTAAACGGGGTATTCTTCAAGACCTGAAAAATAGATTGCAATTTTGGATGAGTTTGCGAACTCAATGAGAAACCATCATCGATGGTTTTCCCAATTCAT
>JAOSBK010000009.1:25417907-25434287 GCA_027568895.1 Erythroxylum shatona | reverse complement strand
TGCAATTTTTAAAAAGTTTAGGGACTATTTTATAAATTTAAAAAATATCCCGAAACGGTACCCGGTACCGACCGATATCGGTACCATTCCGTTCCAGAGCCCAATCCGGTACCGAATCCGGTACGGTATTCATAACATTGGCCAAAACACACACACACACACTTTAACAAGTATTTCTAAGAGCTATAATGTTAAATTCCCATTACTTAAATAGCAAAATGCGAGTCTTTTGGAGCAGTTTTTTTTAGTTAAAATTAAAGTTACGTATTATTAGACCTTTTTCAAATTTAAACGTATCACTGTTATTGTAATTAACCATAAGTTATTAGAAAGGGCTTAGGTGGAAAAAAATAAAGGGATGGACTAAATTTCAAGATATAAGAATCTATTCTTTTACATTGTATTTGATTGGCAAAAACACAACAGAGGGAAGCAGGCAAAAACTGAACCTGGAATGTGAAGATAGAAAAGATCAGCAACGTCCCAAGCAAGACCCTGACCTGAAACACAGAACTCAACAGATGCCCCACTCCACTTGCTTCATATGGAATTGAATCCATTTCATGGCCAATGACCCAACATTCCTGCTCACTACAAAAGTGATAAGAAACATGCAGGTACTTACAATGTCAGAAAATACATCCGCTTATGTTAAGAAAATTTGCTGAAAGAACAAAGCTCTGAATGTCTCCTTCAAAAGAGGGAAAGGGACAACCAGGCAGGAAATAGCAGAGAATCAATCAGAACAGGAAGAGTTAATTCAATTGCACAAGAATGGGTACATAGTTACATGTCGGATTCTGTCACTGTAATGACATGTAGCTCTTAATGTGCATGTTCAGGTTACAGAAATGTCTGAATACATTGTTGTACCGTGAAGATGTATGCTTGTGCATTTGAAGATTTTCTTTGGTATCCATGTAGTCCGCAGTCGTTATTTTACGTGCTCCGAATAGAATCAAATAGCATTTGCAAACTCTAATCCCTCTCTCTCCCACTCACTTTACCTTCCTGTTTCTTCCACAAAATCTGACAACTGCTTAGGATTGTCCCGTGGACATGAAACCAATTTAGCTGAAAGAGAATATCTCCAAGGATTGGTATCAATTTATAAAAGTGTGTCAGGATGACAGACCTAAGCGTTGAACTCTTCATTGCACTTGCCAAATCCCAGCTTTGATATGAGATGAACCAGACAAGACAATTTCTTGATACTTAAACCAATTGAACAAAACCCATCAAAGGAAGTTGGAAATTGCACATTGAAGAGGTAAAAGAAACAGAAACGAACCTGACAAGCTGAAAAGGAAACAAGAATGGCAGGTACAATGAATATTGAAATGATAATCAAACAAGGACAAAAGATGAAACCTGAAACCTAAAAATTTTGATTCAACTTGCAAGAATAGTTCCTTACAACAGAATATGTACACTATAAACAAATCATAGAAAATCTGGAGCCCTACATGGTTGATAGGTAGTTTTTCTACCTCTAAAGGTATCCCTTGTGGAATACCAAAACCTTTGAAGCTGTCTCAAAAGGATTCTTCACTAAATACATCCCTATGGACTATGTCAAATGCTATCCAACTGATGATAATGGTTTCATGTTCAACGAATTGGATTCGCCGGAAAACACAGCCATCAGCTTTTCCTTCATTAGCTGCTCGGATCCTTGAGACTTGATCACAAATGTATGAAGCACGGAGTCACTTGTTGCGGCAAGTTTTGACTCGACCACAGTGACTTGTGCCTCTTTGAATGCTTGGATCACTCTGGATGCAGGATGTGAATCAAAAGGGCAACTGACCCTGACAATGACCTCATCGTGGGATGCTTGAATTTCGATGTTTGAAGCGCGTTTCTCAATTTCAGCATTCGAAACAGAATCCAAAGTTGATACATCTCTAGAAGTGCTACCATACTTCTCCCTTTCAGTTTCCATCGCCTTGAGCTTGGCTTGAAGTTCATTAATATAAGCAATAGCATCTCCCAACAAAGAAGCTTTGTCCATCTTGGAAATGTTCGGGACAACAGCTCTTAATGCATAGAATCGCTGGTTTAACTTTTCCCGGCGCTGTCTTTCTGCCTCAACGTGATTGAGAGGCTCTTCCCTTCCGTTTGCGGGTTTCCTGCCTCGTTTTCGCGGCCTCCTATCATCAGCCATGCCTGCTCGCTCTTCTTTGCAAGAAGGTTCAACATCAGAATTTTCAGATTCAGCACTAATTGGCTGAGGCAGGCCCGAACTGGCCCCCGAAAAATCAATTTGCATTTGCACCTGCTTTGGTGGCTGATAGTGATTAAGCCTAAACTCTTCCCTAGCACCATTAGCCACTTCTTGTACCTTATTTACAACCGTCTGAGAGCCCAAAAACTCAGCTTGACTCCCCTGTTTCGAGCCAAAAACATGAGACCAGCTCGAACAATGCGTACCATTTGGTTTACCAGGAAACACAAGCCTACCACCATCATTCTGATAAACATCCCAATATGGCGGCCTCTCCTCCATTTTCCTAACAGCAAGTTTCTCCCTAAACCCATGTCCATGGCACAAGCTCATATCCTGCCCAAAAATCTTTGGATTACTTTCAATTCTCTCCACCATACCCAAATTTGAAAATGGAGAGTTCTCATCTTTCTTCCCGTTAACCAAAGGGAAGGCCTTAGTGATGCCTGTTGTAGTTACAATTGGTTTGCTCCTGATAACCAAATTATGACTCGAGAACGATGATCTTATGAATTGAACCGTCGCAAAACTTTCAGGAATAGATCTAACAGACCCCAATTCAACGACACCAACATCGGTGGCCACAAGCACGATTGTCTGAATTCCAGCAGATTTAGCAAGAAACGATCTAACGCAATAATCCGACCCGGATTCCATTGCATCAGAGATCCACACATGTTTCCCAGTAGCGAAGCACTTTCCAGGTCCACCTTCTCCGCGAGGAAAAGAAAAGTACATGGACGCCAAAAAGAGCATCTCAGTGTCAGTAACTCTGTCCAATCCCAAAGCATAATTATCTTCATCAGAATCACCAAACAAAGTGTGAAGCTTCTGCAACACTCTCTTTCGCATCCTCTGTTTATTCTCGTCGTCAAAACGCAGGTTATGAGTTCTTGAGGCTTCAAATTCTTCGTCTTCTCGCGGCTCCCTACAAGACCCATCTCCCCAACCAAGAACCCAATCACCGGACTTGGAATAAGAAATCTGCCAAAAAATCGCACAGTTCCAGCTGAAATTAGACAGGTTGGGTCGTTCCACGAGATCAGAAAGCTTGCTTTGTAAATTCTCGTCGCTGCCAATTGCCATTAAGAGGTTCTGGTTCGAAACAGAGTTCGACATAATATAATCAAAGGCTCGTGGGCCCAGAACAGCTGAAGCCATCGCCTTATCTTCATCTTCCCATGACCCACGACACATACCCACTTCAATCTTCATCTATTTGCACCGAAATAGAAATACCAACCAAAGACAAAGCTCTCAGTTTAGGTACCCTAATCAAATCTCACTACTAAGACCACCCAAAACCGAGAAAAGAAATCAGAAACATGCATTCGGGGAAAACGAAAAACAAAAATAACAACCCCCACAAGGCTTCCTTCCCTTGCACAAGAACAACTCTGAAAACTGCACCACAAATTCCAGATCTCATGAGCTCCAAAACTTTCTTAATTTACAAAAACAACCCAGAACAAATGCATAAGCCAAACGAAAAAAGAGGTACCAACTAGACACAACAGCTAAAACAATCAAACTAGGATCATGATGCAAGAGTTGGGATTGGAAGAAATGCTCAAAGTTTCCAGGGAAAGTGACAGTTGAGCTGAGGAATAAATTTTCCGGGAAAGCAAGCAACGGATTAATTTCGCAAACAATGAGGAAGGGTTTTGTTCTCTTTTTCTAACCAAAGTACGGTTGTGGAGGCTTGAGTGAGTTAGGGAGAGGGAGATACAAGAGAGAAATGGGCCTGTATCGTTGTTTGTTGTTGTGTCGCGTGTGCTCCCTAAGTCCTCAACTTCACAAGTGGACCACAGCTTATGGTAGAGATTAGACTCCAAAAGTAACCCTAGTTAGAAAGTTACATATTGATGTGAGAAATGAAAAACATTTTGTCCTTTCTCTTACCGTTTGAGCTTATGAGATTTTTTTTTTTTTCCACGAGGTGTTTTAGGAAGATTCTAATTATAGAAAGGTACCTTTAAGTTATCTACACTTAGATTAATTCCCGTTTGAGAGAGATAGGTTCTTTGTGGGAGGTAAAATTTTGACCCCAAATTTTAAACGGCTGCTTACATGAAGCCGGTTCGAACCCGTGATCTCATTTAAGCCAAGAGAGCCCCTTACCAATTCATTTACGCCCTGAGATTCTTATGAGGTTATTTTTGGTGACAGCTATTCATGCTATGCTTCAACGAGATTAGGAGGTACACTTATAGCACGTGTATCGCAAGGGCAACTAACGTGCAGATCACTTAGCTTCACTGGCCAATCTAGTCGGTCCAGGATTTCATATTATGCCGGAGCCTCCCCCGACGATTCTACACTGTACTCACTGAGACATGCAAGGCGTGCAGTACCGCCGGACCATGTGATAATTAGTTTGTCATAGGGTTTTGCTTTTCCTCTATAAAAAAAATAAAAAAATTTACTTTTATCTTTTTAGATAAATATTTCTTTTTTTTCCCTTCTAATATTAGCATGCAACGGAGTCTCTCTATTAATTAAGAATAAAGTTGTATACTACTAAACTTTCTAATACCTTATATTTTAGCAAAATTTTTACTGTTATTTATTAGTGTGGAATAGAAAAGGTTAAGAAATGAATAATAAACAATAAGATAATGAAAACATATTTTTGGTTAAATTAAGAATACAACTTTTTATTAAATATGGATAAATAATCTTTTATGTTATAAATATTATTTTATTTAATAACTCAAATATTATCATTTATGATATTGAGTACTAAATAAATAATCTGAAATTTTTAGATATGTGTTATTAACTAATCATTTTCTTCAAATATAAAATGAATGGTAATTTCTTTGAACTTGCTAAAAAATTTGACATCTTAAATTAAAAGATTTGAAAAATATTTGTTTATTATGGCTTTTTTTTAATTTGAATTCACTTTGATCAAAAATCATATACCCTACATGTATAATTTAAGTCAAAGTCACCGTAACCAACGTACAAGACTTCTTATTTTGCTGAATTTTAGGAGAACAATGTTTTTGTGACTAGAACATATAATCTTATAATCACAAAGTCGAAGATTCTACATGTATAATTATTTGAGGAAAATAAGTAAAAGCTTCGTAATAAATTATTTTTTAATAACTAACACATATAAATTGCAATAATTTCTAAATTTTTTATTCCAAAATTTGAAATGCTTTCGATTTGAATAAGCTACCATTTTGGAATATCCTTAAATAAATTTTACATTAAATAGAATGATGCTTTCTTCTTTTAACTAAGGTCGTGTTTGGTGATGAACTTTTCAACTGTTTGACTCAAATGAACAGTTTAACCTATATTGAAAAGTTCTTTATTTGTTTAGTTAAGAGCTGGCTGAGACTACTAATTGAACCCAATCAACTAATTTTTTACGAGTTTATTGAATGCAACATTTAGATTTAGCTGATTCATTTATAACAATCTTACTCTTTGTTATAATGAACACAGTTATGCACAATGACGAGGTTTGATAATTAGGAATGATTCGTATCTTTTTATTTTATTATTCTCCTGTTTTACGTTATTTGTATAAATTTTCTCTAATTCCTGTTCGTTTGGGACTTTTGGGAAGAGATATTAATGAATTTATATTTTTAATTTAATTTTTAGTTTGTATTTTTAAAATAAAAATATAAAAATAATTTAATAATAATAGAAATGCAATTATATTGTTATTATTGATAATAGTTATAAATTAAATAAATTTAAAAGTAAATTATTTTTATAAATGCAATTAATTTTTATTATTGATTATAGTTATAAGTTAAATAAAATTTAAAATAATTTTTTGTAAATAAAATAATTAAATAAATTTATGTTAATATTGTATATAATATTTATTTATAAATTGTGAATTATATTTTATTAAAATAATTAATTAATTAATTAATATTATTAATTTTTAATCATTAAAGTAAATATAAGTTATTTTTTAGAAGTTAAATAAATAATCCATTATTGGATTTGAAGGGCATTATAAGGACATTATAAAATGTTTTAAAATTATGTTTTTATAAGTTATTTTACATGTACATAACTTATAGTAAACAATTAATTTTATTAAATATCTCTAGCAAACAGCTAATAAAATTTGCTAGTTTAATCAACTAATATAATCAGTTAATGTAATTAGCCGATTGCCGAATAGAGGTAAAACAGTTTTGTGCTTTACTCTATCATCATTAATGAGGTAATTATTTAAAAGGTCAAAAACTAGGTTGACTAAAGTGGGTCCCGATGTTTTGTGGACCCCAGGTTAATAAAAACAAATCAGGTTAAGTTGGTGTCAAAAGAGGATTATCTATTAGCCATTGGTTATGCGTCCCGTGACCATCATGACGTTGAAAGTTAACCAAAAGGAAATCTCACGAGAACAACGAGTTTTGATAAGTCTGAGGTTTTCTTTTTTCTCCCACAAAAAGATTTGATCAAAACTAAGCTGAGGGTAAAAGTCGAAAGCGATTGCCGCTTTAAAGCTCTAGACCATACTTGTCTTACCTAGTGGGAAAAAAACGTATTTTAAATTTAAAAATTAATCGAAATTTAAAATATAATATTTAAAAAGGTAAAGATATTTTATAAAATAACATCGTGAAACTTTTTTTTATTAATTATATCATATTTATAGTCCATTAATTACATAAAAATTATAAGAACAAATATTAATCATGTAATGTTGATTTATTTTATTTATTTATTAATTCTATCATATTTATAGTCCATTACTTACATAAAAATTATAAAACAAATATTAATCATGTAATGTTGATTTATTTTATTTATTTATTATTAATATATTCAAAAAAAAGTAAATTTATCTTATGCA
The DNA here is from genome assembly GCA_027568895.1 of Erythroxylum shatona. Taxonomy (NCBI): domain Eukaryota; kingdom Viridiplantae; phylum Streptophyta; class Magnoliopsida; order Malpighiales; family Erythroxylaceae; genus Erythroxylum; species Erythroxylum shatona. The sequence continues at coordinate 25,427,217 of JAOSBK010000009.1, read as the reverse complement.
TTTTCATATGCATATGACAAGTTATTGGTATAAATATGCATTGTAAATAAGATTATAATTATAAGATTTATAATTCTCGTATTTTATTCATGTGCTATCTTTAAATGGTTCTTAATCATTAACAAATCATAAAAAGATTATCACATGTTATGTTTTTCCTTATAAATGAAGTAGTTTATAGAGTAAAATATAAACTAACAAAGGTTTGAGTGCTTATTAGAAAATAAGTTCACTGAAATAGCATTATATGAGAAATTCATTTGGAACATTACTTGTGTGTTTATGAAATTTTTTTAGATAATTATGTTTATGAACAAAATATTTATGAAAATTTTTACTATGATGATTATATAAGTAATCATTTAACTTCGTATCACCAAGGTTATCTCATATAAAAATTACTATATTTTCATATAAATTATGACTTGTTATAGTCAAGGGTACCTCGATCGATAATAATTGGATATATTATGAACTATGTGGAAGTAGTTGACTCATTAATATAAGATTCGTCACTCAAAAATAATTAAGGAGAATATTTTCATCTTCTCAATTATAATTGATTTAGAACATCTTTAGCTATCGTGTAATAACTAATAGTAAGGAACCAACATGATTGGATTAAAATAGAGCTGACATTAATTTCAAAACATTGTATGATAAAATGTTTGAATTATACTGAAAAAACATGCACATTAAGGTTAGTTAAAACTACTTTGATATTCCTAAATATCTGGGTGATCATGATATATTATCAGAAGTTAATCTTGATTTATGAATATAAATTGTTTAATTATATCTAATCCTAAATATGATTTTAAGGTTATTATTTATTTCCATCACCATTTACCAACATATTTTAGAGTATAATGGGTTATATACAATGAACAATCTGAAAAAAAGAAGAAGATATTTTAATAAATTGCACTTGATTGTAAAGTTTAAAAAACTTTATAATTAAATACGAGATATAAGATATTATATCTCATTTTGGCATAATTAGTATAGTTTTTGTAATTATAATTAAATTTTAATTTCAATTAAATTACTATAATGTTCAAAACTTATTATAAATAGTCTTAAGTTTTATGAGAGCTATAACTTTCTCAGCAGCAATTATAGAGTTCTTTTAACTCGTTATGTGGATATCATTAGAAGTTGGACAATTGAGTGGTTGTAATAGTTGAAATGAACCAAAATTAGTTCGATGGATATGACGATAAAATAATCATGTTTCGAAATAAAGTATGAATTACGATTCACGTTTTATTATAATTTATATGGTAATCATTTTGCAAATATTTAAATAATATTGGCTTTTGAAAAATCAAATACGAAAAGGTTTCATAATTACTTTACTATATGGGATCGGTTCTTGTCTCCATTTTCCAACAATAATAACTTAACACATAACTCTTGAATTCGATTTAAAATAATTAAAGTAAATTTAAATTAATAATTCAAAATAACTATAATAAATTATTAATTTATATCAAATTTAATTAGTTTGTTTGAATTTAAAAGTTATGTTGAGTAATTATATAAGTATTATTTAATTGATTCACATATATCATTCATGTATGATGTGTTTTGTAGTTAAATTTTAACCAATATTTAAATGAGGATTTTTCTGTAAAATTGAAAAATGTAAACAAATTTTCAATAATTTAAAATTTAAGAGTTTTTTTTTAAGTTATAAATAAGTTCTATATCTTTTATCTTTTTTAAAGTAAAAAATTTTTGGGTTGCTTTTAGAATTTAACTTATTATAGAAGATGATAAAATGATAACAAACTTTAAATTAACTATTTAATAGGCTTAGATTAAACTTAAATAATAATTTAACTAAATTTTGAATTATTATATTTATAATTGATTAATTTTTATAAAATGTTTCTTATAAATTGATGGTTTTTAATGAGTATTAAATTTTATTAATATAAAAATAATAACTTTCACATTTATTAAAAATGTCAAGTAAACTTTAAATTAAATGGCACTTTGGTACGTTAATTCTAGAGATTTATTATTAGACAATGACAAATACAATAAACATGACAGATATGTTAATTTACGCATTTACTCGGTTTACTAATTATACCTAAAGTAATTTTGTTCTCAATTTAATTATTTATCATTTCTTAAATAACTTTCAGATTTTTTAAAATCACAATATATTAATATCACAATCATATTTTAAATAACTTAATTTTATTTAATTTTGAATAACTTATTGGGTACTTTATTTATCAAAATGATAAAAACATAAAATTGAAGTAAAATGACACGTGTGAGATAAGTTATTACGCGTGTTGGTGGCGGTGATGGTGAGTCCCACGAGATTCAAACACTGTCCATCGTCACGCGAACGGCAGCTACTGCATCACGCGTTTTGCGAGGGTAGAACAGGTTGCAAATCCACAACCAATCATACACGCTTATCATTTCACACGCATACCACGTGCTCTTCAAACTCGACAAGTTCTGTACACGTGTCTCCATCTCTTCAAAATAAGCATGCATCTACTGGATGGAAGTTAGTAAAAGCAGTGACGACTTTCCATGAAAACCCACGTGAACTCATTTGATATATATTATAGGGCTAATTAAAAACAAACATAAGATATTGCTCAATTTAGTTTCAAAAAAAAGAAGAAGATATTGCTCAATTTTGTAATAATGGCATGAATCTTGATAAATCGTAATAAAATATTTAAAATTTTATTTTTTAATTCTAACTTAAATTTTGGTAATAAAATATTTAAATATTTAATTTTTTAATACTAGTCCGACATTAGAAATCCTAACTATTAATATATGACAATCAAAATTAACACAACAAATTAAGATTAATGAAACGATATTATTGTTAAAAATGATATCCTCGGATCAGTGTACGCAATCTTAGCTCTTCATTATCTGCTTGTTCTCCTAATGTTCCTAGCTCTTTTATTTTTTGTTTATTCTTTTGACAACCTAAATTACTATCATGTTACAGCATATTGTACTAACAAGTATTCCTTTTTAGTTCGTTCTTCTTATGCCATCAACAAGAGGGCATTGGAGTTGCGTATTCTAAAAATTGAAGGGTAAGAGTGTCGAGAGAACAAATCGAAAATGAAAGAAAGAACTGAAATCAAAGTATGAGGTCGTTGGAGTTGCATAATCTGATTTAAGTTAACAAATTTAATGAAGATAGTAACGTTGTACTATAATTATTTAAAAATAAATATTTAAGCATTTTATTATCATTTTTTGAAATTCGGGATAGAATTGAAAAAAATAAAAATGTGAATATTTTATTATTACTTTTTAAAGTTTGAACTATAATTGCAAAATTGAGAAAAGTTTGAGATTTTTTTAATCAATCATAATTATATTATTATAATTTATTTGAATATTGCGCGATTATTTGTAAATAAAGTATATCTTAAATAGATATTTGAATTATTATTTATAAGTGCTTATTAACTAAAAATACATTAATTAATAACTTAAAATCAAAATTGATTGATTAAAACTTTCAGCGACCAGCACTCGTTACCTTCAGCAGCAAAAATACTAAGAATAGAGTTGTGATTTGTGAATATGCTTTAGAATTTACACTAATTTTTATACTTGACGTGGTATTATATTTGTATTAATTAATATTATAACTTATTTAAAAAAATTAAATTAATAAAATAATATGTTAATATTGTGTGATTATATTTTAATTTTTATAATTGGTATATATATTATAAATTTAGTATTTTTATAGTATTTATTCAATATTTTTAGATAACTTTAAAATTTTAGAATCGACAGGAAATTTTTTCTTTACTTTTATTCACAAACTATTAATCTTATATAAATTTTAAATTTTAAATGATATTAAAAAGCCTTTTTTATGTTAGGTTAAAAGTATACGTGTTCAGTTTAAATTTTAATATTTTCAAAATATATCATAAACAAATGAAAACTTTAATAAAGTTATCTCTCTCTTAGTTAAATGCTACATCAACACTTACATGACTTTATTTTTTATCTTTTGATCTACAATATAGGTCCAAGTTGAATCTATTATTAAAAAATCTATAAAAGTGGGGTTTGTGTTGAAGATTTTAAAAACGTTATAATTTAATTTAAACACTTTAAATTATTAAGTTTCAAATTATATTTTAAAACTGTAAATATTAAAGTTCAAAGTAAACATTTTTATCTCTCTTGATATACATTTGATCCTAAATAGAATACTATCCAATTAATTTTTGATAAAGATTCACAACAAAGTAAAACATCATAGTCGTAATTAACACTCAGTTTAAGTCTTATTGAATCATGGAGTCTGAAGATATACAATAATTATAGCCTTATCCTAACTTAACAGAGATATTATTTTCGATAAACTTATATACAATATATTATGAAAATATTATATACATATGCCAAACAAAAATGATAAAATAAATAATTAAGTAAATAAGTCAAATAAACATAAAAAGTAATAAAATAACTAAATACATAAATGCAAATAAATAATAAATAGAAACAATAGTTTTAGTTTAGGGAAATATTTAACTGTCAATTAAAAAAAGCTTTTTTGAAAGAGTTTCAGACTGTTTAGCAACATAAAAATAAAAAATATTTTTAATTTTAACTATATTTTATTTTATAATAAAAATTATTTATGCATATAAATATTATTTAAAGTATAATAAACAATATGTAAAGTATAATATATTAATTATTTTATAATTTTAAACTATATGAATCATAAATGAAAATTTATCTAATCAAATATTTTATATGGATTATAACATAAGTAAGACTAATATAAAATAAATATTAAAACATATTTAAAAAGTTAAATAATATTATATAACTCTTAAAATAAATGCGAAAATAATTTTGTGAATATTGTAAGAATTATGTGTAAAATATAATAATAAAAGAGACTAAAATAGACTCATTAATTAATCTAAAAATTTTATGTAAAAAATATTTTTTTAGGGTTCTAAAATTGAGTTTCTTAAAAATTTATATTTTAACTAAAAATTAAATACTTATTTTTTTTTAATTTGTAATAGAAAAAAAGTAATTATTAATGTTTCAAAAGTCTATTCTGACGTCGGTTTTAATCTTTGATTGCTATAATGTCTATTTTACTTAACGTATCCGGCTTGCGCGCGTGTACATCTATCTCAGTTTGAATTTAAGTGTGCACTCGTAATCATCCATTTTTATCTGAGTCTATCTCCTCAGGTCTTATCACTGACTCAATCTCTCTCCTCCCTGTCTCCCCCCACAAGTTGCGGTCGTCAAGATCAGGATGTTGATTGATTTGTCGGCTCTTTTCTTTTTTATCTCTTGAAAGCTTAAACCCAATCACGCAGTGTCTTTTTATTCTTTTTTTAATATAAAAACTTCAGATTTTCTTTTTCAAAATTTGTGATATTATTTATTGGAATTTGGATGGTTGAGGACATCTTCAAGTTCGACGTTGCGAGAGCAAGTACCGAAAGTACTGTCGCCGTCGCCGTCGTCTTGGAATTGTTTTAGAAGTACATACCACTTTCTTAAAAATTTTGTTATTATTAATTTAATCCAAGTCTTAAAAGTTAAAACTCAAATCAAATTAATTAAATAGGACTCAATTTAATAATTTATTATAATTATTTTAAATTACTAATTTAATTTAAATTTAATTTATTCAAAACAAATTGAAGAATGAAGTTGAATTATTATATTAATAACATTTAATTTGTTTGTGTATTTTGTTCATATTATATATATTTTATCGTTATTTTTAATTAGATTATAATAGAAGCACATTTCTAAAAAAACTAATGATTATGAATTTCTTTAAAAACAGAAGAAATTAGATATCGTAAATGATATCTCTAATACAAAATACCCTAATAAACACTTATACACATCAAACCTAATTAAACTATCTAATTAAATTTAATTAAATTACGTCATTTAATTAAAATAAGCAATTAAACATAACCAACTATGTCGTATATGACTTTGCAGGTGTAATTTTGCACAAGTCTTTGCAAGTGCGTTTAGGGTCATTGTTCTTGAAAAATTTTGTTCCTTTATATGACTCAAGATATATATTCTTTTATTTAGAAATTTCAATCATAAAACGATATAGTTTAGTTATGTTTAACCAGCTAGGCAACTAGTTTAAGTAAACAACATAATTTAGTTAATTTAAATAGGTATGAAGTATATAAATATTTAAGATTCTTGTAACACGTAATAAATCATGTTAGCAAACTCAACAGAGATAACGTTGTATTATAATTTAAAAAATTTGAACGTTTAAATATTAATTGTCACTTATAATTGTAAAATTAAGCAAAATTTAGAAAATTTTTAATTAATCCTTTAATGTATATTATGTGAAATTGGAAGTCTTAAAACTTTGACATGTAAAGTAATACATAATCATTTTACTTTACACAAGACTTGTTTAAACTCATTTTAATATATACTAAGATTATAATTAGACATTAAAACACGGTAAATATTTGTAATAGAGTTATTTTCATTATATTTCAGTTCTCTAACAGCTAATTATTTATTTCACTTTTTAAATAATTATTTTATTTTATCCAACGTGTTGATTTATATTGACAGAGTTATTCGTTGATCAAATCAATTATATTAATCCGTCCTCATTTAATAACTAATAAAATCAACTAATAGTTAATAGAGTCTGTTGATTATCAAACAACACTAAAGTACTTATATAATATTTAAACTATATATATTATATAAAGTAAATAATAATTTTAATATGAAATCATTAATAAGATTAAGTAGTTCAGGAGACGATTGTCTAAAGTCAGCATAACGACGAACGTTCATCATCTAATGGCACGTGGCATTTGATGTCCAATCAATTAGATGATTGGAGGGGTTGGGTTGGGCTGGGTCACATGCGCAGAATGTGCACAAGACGAATCAATCCCATCAAGCCTCCAAGTTGAACGTGCCTAAAGTATCTAATTTACTTGGATTTTACCCCTTTTCAGAGCCGCAATTAAAGTAGTGAAGGAGGAGTGCTAAGCCAAACCTGCTCACATGCTTGTCCTATTAAACTTTAGACTTAAGAGATGTCCTATTTCAAAGTAACCAGATTCATTGCTCCGTCTAATTCTAGTTGTTTTAAAATGCTCAAACCTCCGCAGACGGTGCGAGAAATTGGATTGGAGGCTTCACGCACAATCTTGACCGGTGCTCAGCCCTGATTACAGAATTCTGGGGAGTCTATTCAGGTCTTATTCTTAGTTGGGATCGGAGTTATCACCGGGTAGAGCTGGAAGTCAATTCTACAGCGATGATTGAGCTGTTTTCCTCTACAGACAGACGTTCTCGAACTCTCAACTCCATAGTTATGGGAATTCACGAGCTGTTTGCTCGCAATTGAACTGTTATTCATCGACATATATACCGAGAAAGTAACAGATGCGCTGACTGGCTCGCAACTTATGCAATCTATTTTGATGTAAGCGTTTACTATTTATCTACTACACTCATAGGGTGCCACTTACTCCTTCTAGAGGATATGTCTGGGCAGTCTATCCCAAGACAACCATTGTAATTCTTTTCATTGTCATTTCCCTTTTAAAAAAAATGCTCAACGAACTTTTAAGTGCTACTAAGGATGACAATTCTTTTTTAATGAGTTAATTTATAGGTTAAGCTCGGGCTTATATTAATTCAAGACTTAATTATTTTTAAGTAAAACAATATTGATTTATTTAGAAGAGTTAAGTCTTGGATAAGCCTTGGTATGGACAACCTAGACTTAGACCCAATTTAAAAAATAAGTTGTTTTATATTTTTAATTTTTTAAAAATATTTTTAAAAAATTTATGTGATTAGCCCATTGACCATCCTATTGTCATCCCTAAGTGTTACTACCAATGTTTTAAAAATTAAACTAGAAGTTAAATTTATAAGATAAAAAGTTTAAGGTTTAAAAAGTCTAAAGATTAAATAAAATAAATGATTTAAATTATAATCAAAATATAATATTTTTACCTATCGAATAATTTGACGTTTAATTAAAAATATTGTTAAATAAATATTTTAGTTTATAAGAGTTTATTAATTTATAAAAATTATTCGATTAATTAATAAATTGGTTAATTTTTAATAAAAAATTATTAATATAAATCGAACTGAAAATTTAAAAACTGGACAAAAAATTTGAAGGATTCAAAATTTTTATAATTGAATCCGTAAAAAATAGTCACATGCTTGTCCAATTAAACTTTAGACTTAAGAGATATCCCATTTCAAACTATCTAGATTCATTGCTCCGTCCAACCCTATTTTTGTTTTCAAATGCCCAACAACCATGTTAAGTGGTAGGACAATCATTAAGTTTGTCCTGATTAAGCTAATTTGGTTGTAGCTTCTTTTTTCGTTTTCCATATCTAATAAAAGCACGTGAAGTGAAAGGTTGTTATAAATGTATTCAAAAGGTTGCATGGAAGTAATGCTACCCTCGTGAAGTTTCATCCCCGAGAATCCACTTTTAGCTCCCCGTGTTATAATAGAAAATAGGATCTTTTGTCTAATTTTATGGTATTTTATTTTATCTCATAAATTTTAATTATTTATTTATGCGGATTCCACATTCATTTATGCGAGACCCACGCGGGATTCACATAAATAAATGGCTGAAATTTATAGAACAGAATAAGACACCATAAAATTGGACAGAAAATTTGAACTCTTATAACGGCATCTTCGCACAGATTTCTTGAAAGAATGGAAAAATACTCAAGCCAACACTAGCGATTCTGGTACATTAACTGGGGCTGATGAATTGGTAATTTATTGATCAGGCCCAACCGACGGAGCTATAAAGTGCAACATTGACACTTCAATTCACGATGCTCAAAGGACAAGATCATATGGTGTAGTAATAAGGGAAGACAAGGGATTAGTTTGTTAACTATCTCTTTGGGTTTTCCCACTCATATTATACTCCTCATATTGCTTAAACTATCACTTTCAAAGAGGCCCTATTTTAATTGATACACACCGGCCTTATATTAGTGAAGGTGGAAACCAATTATCTTAGCTTGGTACAATGGTTTCATAAATCTAGCAATGACATAACGAGTTAAGAGTGAATGTTGGACCCCAAAAATTTTCTTAATTAATGTTATTAAGCATGAATTGTGTTAAGTATGTGTTTATGCCTTAGTTTGATTAAATTGTGCGTATTAGTGCATAATTGAGGTTTTGTTGAGTTTAATGTGGTTTGAATGAGAATTAAAGAGTAATAATGTTTGAGGGC
>JAOSBK010000009.1:25382294-25410822 GCA_027568895.1 Erythroxylum shatona | reverse complement strand
TTTTATTACAAAATAAAATATAGTTAAAATTAAAAGTATTTTTTATTTTTATGTTGCCAAACAGTCTATTGTATAAAGCTATTTCAAAAAAGTGCTTTTTAAAATGACAGCTAAATAGTCAACTGACTTCTTAGAAAACTTTTTCTTATAAAAGCTCTACTATAAAAGCTCTATTGATATAAGCCTATCCAAATAGGCACTAATAACAAACAATTGCATTTTTTCATTATTTACCAACAACAACACATTTAAGCCACAATAAACCAACAATTCAACGTAAAAATGCATAAACCAATAATCCAAACAAAGCACACCCACCCACCTACGGTCATATAATTAACCATTTAACAACTTCACTTTTTAGAGACAAAATAAACCCAATAGTTTTGTTACTTGAAAATGATGCAAGATGGACAAAAAATGAAGCAAAAATTGATGATGGAAGTTTGGGAGGAAGAGGACTGACAACATTAATGGTGGGAAGAAGAGAGAAAAAAACAGGGGGAGAAGGGGTGCTTCGGGTTTGTTAAGTATGTGAATAAAATGGCGTCATTTAGATTAAAACTAAATGACATTGATTTATTTTATGAACAATTCGTCAGTAATCGATGGAACATAGTTCCATCAGTATTTTACTGATAGAATTGTGATTCCTTCGGTATTCAATATGCTTATTTTTCCCACAACCCATTGCTACCTAATTTTATGACATACTTTACTGTTCCATCGCCATATTCCTTTGGGAAACACACAAGAATATTTTCCCTCCACATTTACTAATGGATATTTTGGTTGTCGCAAAAAAAATTCACCAAATTTATAGACAGATAATCCATTTCTTTAGCTAATTTACTACAAAATGTTTTCCGCTGGTAATGTTCTGTCAGTAATTTGTTAGTTTCTTGTAGCGAAATAATTAAATGCCCCAAGTCTTCGATATAGAAGCATTTTTTTTATATAACTTTTAATGTACATAAGTTGTCTACATAATACAATCATCTAGATGTACTCGCAGTTAAGTCATTCTTCTTTACCTACCATGATCTTCCACATCATTCCTTTGAACAATTTCTCCATGCCCTTAGTTTGTGTTCCCCTTTTCCTCTAGCATAGTGCCATTTTTTCCTTCTCAAAATTGTGAATTAACACCATTTTGATTAGGATTTTGACCCATGTCAAATAAATGTCCTTAAGTAAATCGTGTGTTTGTTGCTATTCACACAACCTATCTAATATCATGTGCAAAAGGAAATATATCTTCATGTCTTGTAAAGAAAAGGAAATGTTCTTCTCAAAGTCATATAATTTCTAACCACCCATAAAAATGCATGGTCTATTCCTAACTCTAAATTGTCTTTCCATCTTTGATTATTATGAGCATAACAGAGAAACCCAAAAATCATAATGTTTCCACATAATGGCTTAATTCAAAATGTAATCTCAATTGGTATAACCTTGAAAATAAAGTACTTTAGCCACCTCTAAGACATGTCTATATTTTAGCTCTAGTCTCCTATTTTTCTATAATGTGTCAACAAAACAAATCTCATAAACTATTTCATTGTCTCTATAGAAGCTTTATATTGGTCCAAACTCAAAATCTAACCCATTATCACTCTAAATTCTTTATACAGTTTTTATAACTTGAGTTATGACTATAATATAAAAATCTATTAGACGTTTATTGACCTTACTCTTCTTTTCAATATAAAAACTCAATTAAGATAATTATAATAATCTACAATTGTAAGAAAATAATGAGAATTGCAAGATGAAGCTACTCGATAAGAACCCCACAAATGAGAATGCATCAAATCAAAATAATTGCCTACATAATTATTACTAATGAGAAAAGAAAAGTATGTTTGTTTTTCTCTATAATAGGTATCACAAGCCTTTTTTATTTTCTGACTTAATACTACTAATTCCTATAATAAGATATAAGCTCTGACTTGATTGATGTCTCATCTAGTAATGTCACACATTGTAAGAGTCTATTGTTAGACCCTTAAAGTCTAAATTATAGAATTGTACGAGCGTTGGTGAGCCTTGGCTAATTTTTGACACTTGGGAGGGTGAAATTGCTAGAGTAGTGCCCTAAAGGCAATCACCTTTAGAACATTTTGTACAATGTTATATGTAGAGTTTATTTTCAATAATAAAGAAAGGCATATTTCCTTAATTTAGTGTTCATTATTTATGAATTGATATTGATCTATAAGCAAATTAATGAAGTCCAAGATATATGACATAGCATAAAGGAAATCATGAGGTGATCATAATATGGAGATTCTTATCATATGCAATTCTGTCAGTATCTAAATTATCCCTAGTCATAGGATTAATGAGATTGAACATCATTAATCAAGATAGATTAGTCTATGTCAAACTCCTTGATTTGATCAAGCAATGGATCTCAAAAACTATAAACATGAAATGTTTAGAGTTAATATATAGATGCTTACTGGAGGAAGTAAGTACATTGGATGACCTACCATGAGATCATCATATGGATGTCTTATTCTAATGTCAGTGATAATCTCATCATAGCAATAGTGCAAGTATCCTTAAACTTGAGGTACTCAAGGATATCTTGGATACTGATTCTGTGCTTTGACTCCATTCCTTGTTTCCTTGCAAAGGTCGCTCATAGGATAGTCATTGGGTATAGCTTGAGGTATTTGAAGTTAATCAAGTAGCCAATAGAGGATTCACTAGTTATGTGATAGCATAAGATGATACCCACGGTCTCTTGTCAGGGTCATTGCTTTGAAAGCTCTGGCTGGAGTACATATATCATGAAGAAGGTCTTCATTAACATATAGAGTAATGAGTCCTAGGATGAGAACTAATATCACTTGGGCTAGATTGGACATAGTCAGTCTAGTGAGAGTTGACACTTTGCCCATACTCATAACTAAGTGGGGTATAGCATGGTGAAAGGACGAATTGTACAACAATTGTCTATGGGATGGTTCGTGACAAGCACAGGTTCATTCATCAAACCACTTACTTTTCAGTCAATTGGGGGTCATGATGTATTGCTAGACGCTGCTCATGACTTGCTTGGATTAAGTGTTAATCCAAGTGGCCAATATAACTAGGAAACTAATGGCTCACACGCATAAGAGTTACTCAAAGGATTCATAAAATGGTTTTGGATAGAGATCTATTACATAGAGAGCAATATAACCAAATGGATCCCGATGATATTGGGATATGTCTCGGTGAGATTGCAACATCGATATTGCTGAAACAAGTCTCTGACGTTTTTTCACACCTGCAACCTGGTAGGACCGACCTCAATGTGACCGGACTACCTCAGTATTTATATATATATATAAAGGTGTGTGCATTGTGGAAGATGAGAGTCTTCTTTAATAAGTTGCATTTATTGTCTTTTAATGATAAAAGACAAAAACAATAAAAGACAAAAAGGCTAAAAAGGAAGGTTGATGTACGTAAGAAAGGTTTTTTAACAAGTATATAAAAAACCATCTTTCAATCTTCTCTTATAAGGGACAAGATCCTTTGTACCTATAACCCTGTACCAAACCTGTTCCATACGAACCCATCCACATACCCATAACCCTGTACCAACCCTGTTCCATACGATCTCATCCATATATTTCTCTGAGTCCCACATATTTGTGAGGATGGGATCCTATGGAACATAGTTGGTACATAATTATGGGTACAAAGGATTTGATCCTCTCTTTTAAACTTTATCATCTTCTTCTCTCTTCTTTCTCTTTAACATTTTTGCTCTCCATAGAACAAAGGAGAGAGCTAGCACCCTTGTCTTTAATCTAGCCATTTTTGGATTAAAGAATTTGATTCGGTTAGTTTTTTCGATCTTTGCGTGGATACCATTAGAGATGGTATGTTTTAGTCGTTGTGGTTTTCGTCAACCCGACATTTATTATATGAATGATTGATTTATGTAAATGCCATATATATATATATATCCTGGACTTCAGGAAAGTCTCGAAATATTTTTTTATTTTTCGCACCGCGTGTATATAATGCACGCACCAGGAATTTTCTACATTTTATTATCTTATCAAAGCGGATATTCTAACTCCTAGATGCTTGTTTTAATCCATAGAAGGATTTGCTGAAGCTTTCATATCTTTTCGACATCATAGGAGACGAATCCCTCTGGTTGTGTCATATACACATCCTCGACTAGATTTTCATTTAGAAAAGTTATCTTCACATCCATTTGCCATGTCTCATAATCATAATGAGTATCAATGGCTATGAGTATCCTAATAGATTTAAGCATTGCTACTGGGCTGAAGGTCTCGTCGTAGTCAATTCCTTGTCTTTGATGGACACCTGTAGCCACAAGCCTTGCTTTATAAGTAATCACATTATCATCCATGTTGGTTTTCTTTTTGAAAACTCATTTACACCCTATGGATTTTATTCCTTCGAGTGTCTTAACCAAAGTCCATACTTGATTTTCACACGTGGAATCCATTTATGCTTTCATGGCGCTAAGCCATTTCTCAGACTCTGAACTCTTCAGAACCTCTTCATAGGTAGTAGACTTATTATTTTCTATGAGTAATATGTCATTATGTTCAATCACGAGAAATTCATATCTCTCGGGAATAGAGCGTATTCTACGTGACCTACGAACTTCCTATGATGAAGAAGGTTGAATTGTTACTTCATCTGTATGAGTCACAGTCTCAGGTTTAGGCAATTGATCCACATTTTTTGAGAATCTTGAACTTTTTCAAGTTCAGTTTTACTCCCACTATCTTCTTTTTCAAGTTCAATTTTAAAAGAATCTCTTTCTTTAAAAAGACAACATACTTTGAAACAAACACTTTTTGTTCCTCAGCAAGGTCAAATTGATATCCTATTGTTTCTTTAGGATATCCTACGAACAAACACTTGTCAAATTTCACATCAAGCTTATCTGACTGTATTCGCTTCATATAAGTTGGACAACCTCAAACTTTCAAATGAGAAAGATATGGTTTTTTTTAGTCCACATCTCATATAGAGTAACATCAACTATCTTTGATGGAACTTTATTTAGCAAATAAATAGTTATCTTGAGTGCATACCCCTAAAGGATTTAGGTAAATTTGCAAACCCCATCATTGACCGTCCCATGTCCAACAAGGTTCGGTTTCTCCTTTTGGCCACACTATTGTGTTGTAGTATGTAAGGTGGAGTCTATTCAGATAAAATCCCATTATCTTTGAGATAGTCTAAAAATTCTTAGTCTAAGTATTCCCCACCTCGATCGAATCGTAGTGTCTTGATATCTTTCCTAAGTTGGTTTTTTACTTCATTTCTGAATCGTTTGAATTTTTCAAATGCATCTCATCAGATACAGATACCCATATCGAGAATAGTCATCGATAAAGGTAATGAAGTAAAGAAAACCTCTTCTGGCATGGATGGACATCGGACCACATACATCTGAATGTATTAGGTCCAATACTCTAATCACTCATTCACCCTTTTCCTTAAAGGGTAACTTAGTCATCTTGCCTAATAAACAAGATTCACACATTTCATATGATTCATAATCAAATGACCCTAAACTGCCACTCTTATAGAGCTTAGCTATGCGTCTCTCATTTATATGGTCGAGGCGACAATGCCATAAATAAGTTGATTTTAAATTATTTTGTTTATGTCTTTTCGTGTCATTGACATTCATAATTGGATGTGACATATCTAATATGTAAATTCTATTGCATAATGTACCAGTACCATAAAACATTCCATTCAAACTAATAGAACAATCATTGCTATTGAAATTCAAATGGAAAACAACTTTATATAAACAAGAAATAGAAAATATGTGCTTTGTTAAAATAGGTACAAAATAATAATCATCCAATTTAATTACAAGCCCACTAGGGAGTGACAAAAAATAAGTGCCTATGATTAATGCAACAACTCTTGCTCCATTGCCCACGTGTAGGTCTAGTTCTCCCCTCATGAGTTGTCTACTGTCCCTGAGGCCCTACATATCATTACATATGTGTGAACCATAACCAGTATCTAATACCCGTATGTTATCATCAAAATACTATTAACCTCAATGATAAACATACCTGAAGGAGCCGGGGCATTTGATGCCAACTTTTTCTTCAAGGACTCCAGTAAACTTTACAATTTTGCTTTCAATGGCCAGTCTTGCTATAACGGAAGCAAGTTCCTTTCGGTGCAGTGTCTTTGAGTTTCTTTTTGGCTGTATTTCCTTTTGGTTTCTTAGACCTTTTCTCTTCTTTAGGTTCTTTTTTCTTAAACTAGAAGAAGAAGAGTCCACCACTAGCACTGGCTTGTTATCCTTCTTGATAGCTTACTCTGCTGTCTTGAGCAGATTGATCAACTCAGGGATTATCGTGGAGATTTGGTTCATTCGATAGTTCAACACAAATGGTGAATAATTATAGTTCAACACAAACTGTGAATAACTATCAAACAATCTAACTAGAATTAAGTCAATACTTAATTCATAGTCCATAACAAAACCCAAGGTGGCCAACCTCTCAATATAATCATTCATCTGCAACTTTTGTGCATACTGCATTGCAGATGTCCCTGAATTTATCTTAGTCGTGAAGAGAAGTCTCGAGGTATCGAATCTTTCAGACCGACCTTGCTCATCAAAAAGCTCTATAAGATGAAACATTATGGTATTAGCATCTATAGACTCATGTTGCTTCTGCAGCTTTGATGACATAAAGCTAGCATAATGCAGGTAGCCAAGTCATTATCTTTTAGATGCTTACGATATGCTCTCCGATTCTCATCAGAAGCATCAGCAATAGGGGGATCAGGAAGTGGAACATTTATGATATAGCCTAACTCCTCAGATATGAGAACAATTCCTAGATTTCTCAGCTAATCAAGAAAATTGGTTTCAGTCAATTTATTAGAATCCATAAGTGAGCACAAATTCACACTGGAAGACATCTTTAATCAACCTAAATGTGAAGAGAGAAAGAATGTTAGAATATAAATACATACATAATCATAAGGGCTTGCATTACATGCATATGACTCCCACTAGTTTTATAGAATCCATAGTCCTCATTACGAATCTAAGAAAAATTATGACAAAGTGTCCTAGTGGGTCGATATCTGACATTACTAAGAATGACTTTGGGTCTACCGAACAAGCCACCTTAGATCAATTGGTAGGTATCGATCATATCAATTGCATCA
This sequence comes from Erythroxylum shatona, assembly GCA_027568895.1. Lineage (NCBI taxonomy): Eukaryota > Viridiplantae > Streptophyta > Magnoliopsida > Malpighiales > Erythroxylaceae > Erythroxylum > Erythroxylum shatona. Next base: position 25,403,616 of record JAOSBK010000009.1, on the reverse strand, counting down.
TAGATGCAACTATCGTCTAGTGCTATCAACTCGTGATGTATGCACACACATTAGGTTATCAACTCTTGATGCGTGTGCATCTTATGTATGCTACCCAATTTTGGCTCTATCTATATTGACCTTGAGTTTACTCAACAAATCAACGCTTTTTGAGAAACCAATTCATTAATCCGAAAATCTTATTTCCATGGTTCGAATATATTTGTATAGAGTGAGCTTAGGTTTTCCTAATAACCCTAACTCTAAAGGAATTCTGGTTCTCCCCATATTAGTGGAAGGTGTTAGTTTTCATATTAGGTGTGAGGGATTTCATATTTGGGTCTCATTTAAGTCGTATGATTATAGTCATAATGACTATATGGTATGATTTAGGACGTTTCATCAATCACATTGAATCTATACCCATAACCATCTGTCATCCCACCTAACCAACCCTAGCATGCATTCTTTAATGCAACTATCTCACATTGTGTTCTTCTATAGGTTGTGACATGTTATACATCTAAAGAATTGACGTTTGATTCAACTCTTGAACTGAATTGCTTTCTAATGTTGGCATTGGCTAATTTCTCAGTTCATATGTTTTCAATTCCAATTCAAAATACCAATATACCAAGTGTAATACCCTCTATTCTGATGTACCAATCAAACACTTTAATTGTATCATGTTGCCATATCTAGTCATACTAGACATGAAAAACTTGAAATAGATTAATACAAATTAATCTCTTAGATTTTCAAATAATTTGAGAACATCAAATTATCACCTTAAGTAATTCTAGGTAATCTCCACTTCATCAAGACTACTTTGGCACTTACCACATAACTTGTGACAGCCAAAACAATCAAGATAATTGAATATATCAACGAGACACTAATATGAAATATTTGACATCCAAAATTTTTTTTGGAAACCCAATTTGAAGCAAATCAGTTTGACATGCATACAACAACAAAGTAATATATTTCTGATCACATAAAAAATGATCCAAGGCATTGAAACAAAAAAAGCACAATCACCACTTCAAACAAACCAGGTCCAACAGTTTTTTAAAAAATGTCCAGCTTTATCTTTTACTTAAAAAAATTATTGAAACAATTTCAATAAATGATGAGAAAATTACAGAGGCTATCACATGTTCCCAACATGTTCCATGAACTTGTTTAGAATTTATTTCCAAGATAAATTCAACCAATCTCAGTAACTAAGCCAATCCAGAATCTGTGTTCCTCAACACAGACATTCCCAATCACATACATGTTCATAACATATATATATATATATATATATATATATAATAGGAATTCATGATATTTACACAAACTAATCATTCATATAATAACCATATACCTTGTGTGTAGTCTCCTTCGTTCTGTGATCTTCTACTTGTAGAGTTGTCGCAAAACACAGCGACCAAAACAGATCATCTCCAATGATATCCATATAGAGATCGGAGAAACTAATCGAATCAAACTCTTTGATCCGCAAATGGCTACAACAAAGACAAAAATGCTAGCTCTTTTTTTTCTATGGAGAGCAAAACCGTAAAAGAGCATGAAGCGGAAGAAGATGAGAAAGATGAGGAGCATGGTTTGAAAAATTGTTTTCTAAACTCTTTAAAACCATTTTTCTCATGATCATCATCTTTCCTTTCTAGTTTTTTGTTTTTGTCTTTTATCATTTAAAGACAATAAATGCATCATCTTTAAAGAAGCCTTTCTCATCTTCCACGATGCGCACACGCACGCACGCACACACACACACAGACACAGACACACACACACAGAGAGGTCTGTCCTATTGAGTCCCGGGTGTATAAAAAATATCGAAGACCTGTTTCAACAATATCGATATTGCGATCTCATCGGGATCTATTTGGTTCTATTGCTCTCTATATAATGAAACTCTATCCAAAACTATTTTACGAATCCCTCGAGTCACTTTTATGAGTGTGACCATTAGGTTCTTGGTTATATTGGCTACTTGGATTAACATTTAATCCAAACAAGTCATGAACAGTGTTTAGCAACACATCATGACCCCTAATTGATCGAGAAGTAAGTAGTTTGACGAACGAACCCATGCTCATCATGAATCATCTCACGAACCCTCCCATAGACAATTACTGTGCAGTTCATCCTTTCACCATGCTATACCCTACTTGGTTATTAGTATGGGCAAAGTGTCAACTCTTACTAGACTGACTACGTCAAATCTAGCTCGAGTGATATCAGTTCTTGTCTTGAGACTCACTACTCTATATGTCAACGAATACATTCTTCATGACATATGTATTCCGGCCAGAGATTTCCAAATAATGACTCCAACAAGAGGTCATAGATATCATCTTCTGCTATCACAGAAGTGGTGAATTCTCTATTGGCTACTCAACTATCTTTGAATACTTCAAGTTGTACCTAATCACCACCCTATGAGCAACCTCTATAAGGCAACAAGGAATGGAGTCAAAGCACATAATCATTATCCAAGATATCCTTGAGTACCTCAAGTTTAAGGATACTTGCATCATTGCTATGATGAGATTATCATTGATATTAGAATATGACATCCATGTGATGATTTCATGGTAGATCATCCAATGTACTTACTACCTCTAGTAAGCATCTGCATCTCAACTCTAAACATCTCATGTTTATAGTTTATGAGATCCACTGCTTAATCAAATCAAGGAGTTTGACATGTACTAGTTTATCTGGATTAACGACGTCTAATCTCATTAATCCTATAACTAGGAATAATTTAGATACTGACATAATTGTACATGATAGGAATCTCAGTAGTATAATCACTTCATGATTTCCTTCGTGCTATGTCTTATATGATGGACTTCATTAATTTGCTTGTAGATCAATATCAATTCATGAATAATGTACACAATTAATAAAATATATCTTTCTTTATCATTAAAAATAAAGTATGTACATAATTTTGTACAAAATCGACTAAAGACGATTGCCTTTAAGGTACTACTGTAACATTAACATCATCACGTTCATCTTTAGTTCTAGACGAACCTCCTCCACATAAACGCTCCCCTTGAATCACACTTTGATTTGCACAATTTAATGTGGGAAGTGGGTCTAACGAGAGTAAATTATATCTCTTCACGCCATAGGCACCATCAAGACTATAAGAAAACGATGCAAGCGATTTGCCTCCTGAATTTTTGCAAATTTTGCACTAAGATTACACATGCATCCACTGCACTTACAGCTTGAAAGTAGCTCATAATTTGTGAGTTCGTTCCATAGTACCTTGAAAAGGCCTTAGTAATTAACCACGACCTCGTTCTTAGATTGTTTACAATCCGTAAGGGACGACTTGAGTTGTTGAATTCTTGGTTCGTTGACTGCACAAAATCGTTCCTTTAAGTCCTTCCACAATAAATTAGCATCTTCGTAGTACGAAAGAGTAGAATGAAGATTCAGTTTGATTGTGTTCATAATCCATGAAATAATCATAAAGTGAATCGTTTGCCAATCTTCGAGTCTTTCTTTCTCCTCTGACTTGGTGACAATCCCATCAACAAAGCCAAATTTCCTACTTGCCTTCAATAACAAACGAATGGACCTCTCCTACTCGTCATAGTTCTCACCATGCAATTGCATGTGTGTGAACACATTCCCAGGATTATCTTGAGATCCAGGAAAATATGGAGATGTAAGCTCAACTTTCTTGCTTTGATCATCCCCTCTTCCACCCATGATGTCAAATAGTTATTATTAGAAATCTGGTTTTAAGTTTTGAATCTCTCACCTTACGAACTCTCGTAAGTTATCTTTTTAAGGTTCCCCAGGATATAATCTATGCTCTGATACCATGTAAAAAAGGGAAAGTTCTCTTGGGTTTTCATTGATTACAAAGAATATTTATACAAAAAATATATACCAATTCCTAGAAGGCCTAGGAATTCTCACGGCCACACAACAAAGGGGAGTTCTCTAAAACAAGAATCCTAAAATAAGATTACTTCCTAATATCATGCCAGAAAATATTCTCACAATATTACAATATCTCAATACCTTCGTTGTTCATTTTGATAATTCAAGTTAACTTCACTAAAGCATGTTTTTCCTTTTTTTTTTGGCCAATTCTTTACTTTTTAAGGCATTAATTTTTTGCAGTATTTAAAAAACTAGACCGGAAGTTAAAACGGTAAGACACGAAATTTAAGATTTAAAAGATTTAACTGATATTAGATCGTCATAAAAAAACTAAAGATTAAATAAAATTAAAGAATTTAAAATGTTATTAAAAAGAATTTTTAATTATTGAAAATTATTAAATAAAATTAATTGATTTTTTTATTTTATAAAAATTTATTAACTTACAAAAATTAACCGATTAATTAATAAATTGATCATTTTTTATAACAAAAGTTATTAAAGTAAATTATACAAAAATGTTAAAGATTGAATTAAAAAATTAAAGGAAAATTGAAAATTTTTCCTCATTGGACCAAAGACACACGATTCAATTTGTAAGACAAAGTGTCTTGGGAAGATGGAATTCCTTAGTTGTGTCCTAATTAAGATGCTTCAAAAGCCAAGAAACGGACTCTATCACTTAAAAAAACATTGTTGTAGTAATAAAAGAAAATCCAAATGTCATATTTAGGTCAACCATAAAATTTTAATCTCACTAATTAAGTTTATGAATCGCCCTATTTTAAAGTTTATAATATTGGTTAAATTTCCATATTAACATCCAACTAAAAAAAGATAAATAAGCATCAATAAAATTGTTTCTTCAAATAAAAATTTAATGTATTAAATTATGTAATCGTGTAAACAATTCTTAATTCTTAATTGTAATTAATGTGAAATTTTGATAAATTTAATGCGAATATTTTCAAAATTTATCGGTCTATGTAAACTTTATTGTTGGACTAAATTAATCCAAATTCGTATATAAATTATTCATTTTTTCCACAATTGAATTATAGATATTATATAGATAAATTAATATTAATTTTAATATTTAATCTACGTAAAAATTTAACAACACATATAATAAATTTACAAAATAAAACATACAACAGTCTTAATAATATGCTATAATTTGAGAAGATTCAATTGCATGCAGCCTTATCTATTTTTAAAAAATTTATAAAATGAAACATAACTATGTCTCATGTTGACATAAAATCAATTAAAGCACGTGGCGTCCCTTGTCTGTTTTCCTTTTTCTTACATTTCCATTTGTTCATATACTATTTTCTCTTACAATCTCACTAACCCTAGTAACCGATTTCTACACGATTTGACAAGATGGAAGATTAAGGTTGTCCTTTCTTGTTGTCTAGTGCCCTTCTTGGACAAACTGAAGAGAGGTTCTTCGTCAAAGTCTGTACATGCGTCCCACACTTTTTTGGATTTACCTACCAAACCCTACTTCATCAGTATGAGGATTCGAAAGAGCGGAAAGTTCTCTATACTCTTGTTTATGCAAGAGTCTGGAGTTGAGCCGGTACAAGCATACTCATGCCAGCTCAACCAGTCTCCATGGGATGTGATTCCTTTATCTGAAGAAGAGGTTGGTCTCTCCGTTCTTGTTTATAGATCTACTAAAACCCTAATCTTAGAATTTCGTCTTTATGCCCTCTTCATTTTCCATGTAATTTTCAATTAGTTTAGGTGTATATTGCATTTAGTTTTTGGGTAAAAGTTCGAGTACATCTCTAACTAGGTTTTTTTCTTATTTTGTCACGTATTGATTCTTAAATGGAATTCAAGTTTAATGAGTATTTGTCGTTTTATCTCATCCATGTTTTTGATTCTTTCTCATTTCGCAATCTTGCTTTCCCTTTCCAGTTCAAAGAAGGAAGGAAGTCTAAGGAAAATGAGGCGGTTGAAGACTCCATTGACGCAGTTCGAAGGTAAACTTTCGTATATTCAATAATATTTCTTGTCGAAAGTTTACTTTTTATTTATGCGAATTAGGGTTTCCAAAGCAGTTCAACAGTTGATGAGTAGGTATAATTCGAGATTAACGATGAACATCAAACCTCTAACGATCACTAAAATTGAAAGAAAAGAACGAGAGTGATCATTATGTGAATGGAAAAGGCTCTCGTAACGATATTCTGCACTTAACCTTACGCAATCCTCAACAGTAAAACCCTATTCCAAACTTAAAAATGGTGTGACAGGGAACGTGTGAGGTCGACTCTGAAAGGGCCAAGAAGCAGTCGAAGAAAGCTGTCAACAAGGAAAAAGCAATCTCAGGATACTGACGATGAAAAATTCTTCTATTATTCTGGTTTTGGCCCAAAGTGGCTGGGCAAGAGAAGAGCCACAGATAAAGCTGAGGACAACAACGGTTCTCGGAGGGATTCCGAGAATGGTGCTTCTTCTTCTGTTACAATGGATGCTAGTTCTTCAAAGGATGTGTCATCTTCTTCAATGGAAACCTGAGTATGACAAAAAGGGTTTCTTCCGTAGTTACTAAGGATAAGACAAAACTAGTGAGTTGCTTTATTCTCGGTAGTGACAGAATTTAACTTATATACCTGTGAAGAGAACTGCAGAATTGAAGCAAGAACAACGAAATGATCTTATGGAGTCTTAGAAGTATATGTTGGTGTTTTTTTTTTTTTTTCATTCAAACGTGTTTTGATGGATGCAATTCACTAGGTAATTACCTTTATAAAGGGTACTGCAGTACGAAATAATTAAGGAAAGATTAGGTAAGCAGAACTTAATGGAAAGCCAAGTATTGTTTCTTTATATGCTGCGTGCTGTAGGGGCAAGTAACTATATAGGTAATTAATTCCGTGTCGTAGTTGTCGTTATCATCATCATACTTCGAAGTTTTGCAGTGAAGCGGAGTCTTAAGAGGTTTGATAATGCACAGTCTTACCTCTTCATAATAAAGAGGTTGTTTCTTTTAAAAAAATATAATTATTTTAAAAATATAAATTTCTTTAATTAATAATAACAATCACTAATTTCTGACTATATACACCAAGGCTTGACTTAGGGTAAAATGTTAAAAATGTAAATTTCTTTAATTAACAATAATAATCACTAAGATTATTAGATTTAGACTTGAATTCGATTCAATTCAAGATTATAAGCTCGATTTTATTCGTCAATAAAATGAAGTACTGTTACGATTTTATTCGTCACTACTTTATATTGTTTATGTCAACAAATTTGTCAAAAATATATAAAGTTGCTGTGACCATATAATGTTATCACACATTCCATAGGTTTTAGTGTCGATACTTTTATCACAATATAATGAAGTATTATTACAACTTTATTCATCACTACTTTATATTATTTGTGTCAAATAAGTACAATTGTTGTGATCATATAGTGTTGTCACACATTTGATAGGTTTTAGTGTCGGCAATTTTGTCGTAATAAAATGAAGTATTGTTACGACTTAATTCATCACTATTTTATATTATTTGTGACAATAAACTTGTCATAAATATGTAAAGTTATTGTGACCATATAATTTTGTCACATATTTCACAAGTTTTAGTGTCAGTATTTGTGTCACAAAAGTGTTGCATAATTATGACCATTTGTTAAATTCGTCACTATTTCATTAGTGACGAAGGTATTTGTGACGGGAGGTGACGATTTCAAATATTGGACACTATTAATAACAGTGACAAATATTACAGCTTTTAATGACAACTTTTACTTTCACTGTAAATACAATTTCTTGTAGTGTCAATTAAGTCTATAAAAATATATATATTCGATCATTTATTCAAAATAATATTATTTTAATTAAAAATTTTGACAATCATTTTAATAATTCAAATTTAAGCTCGACGTAAAACTTAAAAAAAAACTTGAATTATATACAAAACTCAATCATTTAGATCAGATCTATTAATAGAATTAAGTTGAATGGAGCTTAACAAGTTTAGGTAATCCTAAACCAATTCCAAACTTTAAGAATGACCTTCAAATTTACGATTACTTCAAAGTTTAATCAATTCCAAACAAAAATATGATACTAATGTTATATATAAAACATTGCTGTAAAAAATCCCTTATTATGATCGCCCCCACGGATGAGACAGTGGTCCGGTGATAGGACGTATATAAATGTTATATATATAAGACGGTGGTCCGGTGATAGGACGTGCATAAATGTTATATATATGAGACGGTGGTCCGGTGGAAGACTCAGTAAAAGAAAGAAACAGGTAATCTCCGTGGCTTTGGTTACAGAAGATAAAGATTTTTCTGGCCGGTGGCTTCTCCTACAGAAAAGATCTTTTATGTTGTCGTCACGACATAGAAATATGTACTGGTACGAGTTTAATTCCACGTTTCGATAGGTTTTTAATATATTTAATATAGTTTTTAACATAATACAATATTTTAAAATTAGCTTTAAAACGAATAAAATATTACGAAACCACAAAAAGCCCATAAAAGAGGAAAAGCTAATCACTACAATCTCGTGGCTCATCCTCCAAACCCAAGCCAGTAACAGAAAAGCTACACCGACCCCATCATCACTTGAAAACGATCTGGCCGGAAAGGGCAATTTCGTCTTACTGTTCTCAACGCTCGAAACCTCCAAAGCAAAGGCAGGGACATTTCCGTAATTGTAGTAACTTTTGTAATAATATATAATTGTCGCGAATAACACTTTAACACTGTCAAGCAAACGGTCTCGATTGTGAATGGAGCGACAAACCTATACTGAAGCTCATAAACCGAAGATCACCGCCTCTCCTCCGGTGACCGCCCTAACTAACGAGTCAAATTCCGACACCCCGCGTGGCGGCACGAAACATCCGGTCTACCGCGGAGTCCGCAAGCGTCGGTGGGGGAAGTGGGTGTCCGAAATCCGAGAGCCTCGCAAAAAGTCGCGTATTTGGCTAGGCTCCTTCCCGGCGCCCGAAATGGCCGCCAAAGCGTACGACGTAGCTGCGTATTGTCTTAAAGGTTGTAAAGCACAGCTCAACTTTCCCGAGGAGGTCGATGACTTGCCTGTACCGTCCAGTTGTACGGCCAGGGATATACAGGCAGCGGCAACAAAAGCTGCACATGCGATAATCACGTCAATGAAGAAGAGTGACCGAGATGGTGACGGTGATGGAGATGTTGATGATTTCTGGGGCGAGATTGAATTGCCGGAATTGATGAGTAATGGTCGGAGTTGGAATTCTCGCAGTTGGAGCTTCGCCGGAGATTCTTCGACGTGGCAGGAAGTAGAAGCTGTGCACCAACACTCAATGGCTTGTCTCTGAGGTGTACAAGCTAGTGTCCTATATAGTTCCATTAATTAGCCAACCGAGCTCGCTGGTTAATTCTGTGTGTAGATTTGTATAATTGGGTTACAACCTAATAAAATATTAATATTATATTTGAGTTTTTTTTTTCAATACATATTTTAAGAGTGTCTCAATTATAAGAAGGTACCTTTAAATCATCTACATCTAGACTAATCCTCACTCCTATTAGGTTAGTCCGTAAGGAGTAAAGTGCTAGTCAAACAAATTTTTCCATTTTTTTTATTACTCACGAGATGTCCTAGGAGGGTCCTAACTATGAAAAATATCTTTAAGCTATCCACACTCAGATTCATCTCCGCTCGAATCGAGTAGATTCCTTGTGGGAGGTAAAGTTCTGACGTCAAGTTTTAAACTGTTATATATATGAGAAGGGTTTGAACTTGTGACCTTACTTAAACCAAAAAATCTTCTTACTAACTCACTTGTCTCAGGGCTCAAACTCGAAACTTCTTGTTAAAGAATGAGAGTGCTTAACCACTACCATCATCCATGCTTACTTATTTGAGTTTTTAATATTATCAAAAGAGTTCAGATTCCAGTTCAAAAAAAAAAAAAAGGAGTTCAGATTCGAGTTTAAAGAATCGGTAATTGACTTAGAGCAAAATATTGACTTTCGGTATGCCTTCTTACGGAGTTTAAGAGGGAACAGGATTCTTTCCAATTTTATAGTGTCTTATTTTGTCTTATAAATCTCAGTCATTTATTTATACGGGTCCTACGTTTATTTATATGGGACCTATGTAAGATCTACACAAATGAATGACTGAGATTTATGGGACAGAATAAGACACTATAAAATTAAATAGAGAATCTAAATTCGTTCAAGAGAGACCCTACCCCAAGTACTGTAAGTGTAAACATTTTGAGGAGTTTTACTCCGTACGAGTTGACCAGCTTTTTAGGATTAGGAGGCTTATTATAAATTTGTTTGCATTATATAATTACTAAGTTAACGTGGATTAGGAATATAATTAATAAAAAGTTTAAATCTGAATCAGTAAAAATTATTTCAACAAAATTTAAAATATAATTTAAATTAAAAAAGAATCAATAGATTTGAAAAGGTTAATCTAATTTAATTTAAAAATTCTAAGTCTTAAACTCTTAATTGATAGCCAAAATTTAATTTTAAATGCAAAAGTCGAATGATGTTGAGCCAAAAGAATCTTGCGATCGGAAATTAAACGTGGACACATTTCCCAAGCCACTATCCCTTTCTTTCCAGCGGCAAGCTGGTCACTCACGACCCCATTACTTTAATCACCTCAGTCCCCAACCTATGGCTTAAAAGTTAAAACTGGACCAGTTGCCCATAGGCCACAAGTTCTAAATTATTAGTCTATTTATACTTTCCTTTTTTATTTCAATTTCCGTTGGGTCCATTTCACAGGTTGTTTCTTTCTTTGATTTTTTTTTAGTCCTCGAATAAGGGTAAGATTATTATTTTGTGATTTAAAAGTCACAAGATTGAGTTAAGAAAATAATTTTTTTTGTAAATATAAATGAAAGATTGTGTATAATTGATATCCCTCCTTCAATCCTTACAAAATAGAGAATCTTGTCCATTAAGATTATTGTTGTTTCTTCCATCTTTTAATAATACAAATATTAGTAGACAATTTCACACCATTTTCTTGCGGAAGGGATAAGCTTTCCTAAATATTGGCAATGGTAAGAATTCGAAGTAGTAAAAGCAATGTTTCCTTATAAATATGGCATTATATGGAATCCAAACATTTATAATGTGGATGTGAATGAGTTGAATTAGGAAACAAAGAGAAGATGTGTACAATTGAGAGATCCAACAATAAGAAGAAGAAAAAGATTGAATAGAGGAATTTTCGAACATTTGAAGATCTCATATTTAACTCGAAAATCTAAATTTAAATTTAAGTTCAAACTAAATCTAAGACTTAAATTTGTTTTAAAAGAACCCTAACTTGATCTAAAACCAAAAAATTTTAAAAATTAAATCTAACTCAATAGGATAAATTTCGTTAGACTATTTTTTCTCGGTATGTGTTCCACGTTGCTTGGCCTTACTTCTGAAATGGGTCTCTTTCAAGTTTCTTTATTTTATCTAATCTTGAATTTTTTACGTGGTCCAAAATAGAATTAGTGCTATGGCCTGTAGAAAGAAAAGTTGGATAATTTTGTCATTTTTCATAAAGTTGGACAACTATTAATTGTATTTTTTAGTTTTTCAATAACTTATCGGTTAAGTTACATAATTTGATCCAGATAAAGATAATAAAGTTGCCCAATAAATGATCTAAATCAATGGTCAAAGTCCGTGTAGAAAATGGATCTCAATTAGTGTGGATCAGACCCATATCGGTCTTGTGATGGGAAAACTTGATATGGATACTATATATAAAGGTTAAGGTCTCCTGCAGTTGCTCATATATCATCGTAAGCATAAAGACAATATGACTCGTTAAGAGACTTTACTATTTGAAAAAATTATAGAAAGACCTTATTCGTGTACTGGAGAGCAGTTCCCGTGAAGGTGGCAGTGAATTCAGGTTCGTTTTAGCTTCAGAAAGCTTGTTTGAAGTTACGAATACAGAAATCAGGAATTTTTGCATTTCTTCGTTTCTTGCCCTTTCATATTCGATCCGGGATATGTAACTAACGTACCGTTACGTATTACACGTGGTATCAGAATGGTGACGTGATCGGGTGGTTAAAAACGAAGATTTTTCAATTTTCTTTCTGTAAGGTTTTTGGATATTTAACTTATGTTTCTCGGTTTTTGCTTGCTTTTTATTACATGAAAGTAGTATATATGTTTTTAGTCTTGAGAAAAGAAAACGAGTCCGGAAGCGTGAAAAATCGACTCAAAACTTACCGAAAATCATCTTTTTTTGGTGAGGTGCACCTCACTGTTGACGCGTTAGGCGCATGTGTCACACGCACCAAACACGTCATGCAATATTGACCGGGCGTGTGTCTGGAACGTGCAACCCATGTGCCAGTTTCAGTGGGCACGTATGCGCATCGTCGTGCGTGTGCGACATGAGCCAGACTCGTCCTTTGCGCACCTGCGTGACACGAGCGACTGACGTTAGCCACTCACACGTCGACTGACATCATGTTGACGTTAGTAGTACGAAATTTCTACAGTATTTTATTTAATTAAAAACACAAATTTTAGATTTCCTTTAAGGGTATCCCAGGATGTTTTGGGTCAATTTCTGGGTTTGAGAAATTCATAAAATGAGTTTTTCCATTTTTTTTAGATTTATTATATTAGAAATAAATTAAAGTTTAACTTCAGAAAAAAGAATTAAGGCGTTCTGAATCCGATTTGGAGTGAATTTTCATATTTCGGACATCATATGAGGGAGATACTTCAAGTTTTTATGTCTCGGGCCTCATGTTCAGCATTCAGGATCACATGATAGTTACTCAGAAAAGAAATTGAGACATTCTGAAGCCATTTTTGAGTGAATTTTCATGCAACGAACTTGTCATGAGGGAGATACATGAGGTTCTTATGTCTCGAGTGATCAGTTCAGTGTCCAGTAATGCACGATAGTCACTCTACTGAAAATTTTCTTTTACGAAAGTCTTAAATGAAGTTTTTAGAGAATGTCTTCAACACGAGTGTGTGATAATGAGACTATGCATTCAAGTTTTTGCATTTATTGATGTTATACTATCACATACCATTTGTCTATAAAGAATGTGAGGATAAAATAAAGATGTATTCCTTATGATTGTGGACTTTTTGAGTGCTGATGATGATGTAGTCACCACAGTGGCTTTTCGAGTTAGTATTTTGGATTGATCTACTTACAAGTTAGGGGATGTCTCTGGTTTCATGTTTGGTTATTCTGCCCACAGGTGCTAGCCTTACATGAGATTTTGAAATGTGCATAAAGGCATTGGATAGAGGAAAGTCGTTGTTTGAATGATCTATTCGCCTACAGGTGGTCGTGTCATGAGAATTGATGATTTGTACTCTGATCACTTTTATGTGGAGATCTAGTCATATATATTATGTATTCAGCCAACAGATGTTTCATAATATCTATGACTGGATTTTCAGAAAAGATAATGTTTAATGGCTTTGAATATCGTCGGTGTCCTACATTTGTGCTGATTTAAACATTATCATTTTACAGTTACCTTTTTGGTCAATAAAATCAATGTCACCATTGAAACCCTGACCAGTTTCGATACAAAGAAATGGACGAAAGATGTATTCAATGCTGTGGAGATAGTTGAGGTTGATATAGCCATATGAATGAATAGGCCATCTCTACCTACAGACGTGAGCTCGAGAGCTCATAAAGCAACTTATGAAGCCTATGATCAGTCTAGCAGATTAAGTCTGATGACCATTAGGAGATCTATACTTGACCATCTACTAAGTGGACTTTCGGATACAAATATAGCGAAGGAATTTCCTAGTAATATCTCCCAAAGATACACAGGCTCATCTAATATTGAGACAAGTGTCTTGATGAAAGAATTATTCTCTATGAGATATGTAGGAGAAAGGAGGAGTAATGAAGTACATATCGAGAATGATTCATCTACACAGTAGACTGAAGATGCTAAACATTTGTCAACAAGTAATATGTCATCACCAGAATGCTAAACTCTGGAGGGAGTGTGTTCAGAGTCTGGTGAACAATGAAGACATCAGGAAGAGGAATGTGACTTCAACACTTTAATAGCCCATTGTATTGCTGAGGAGGAGAAACTCAAGTTTACTACTCTTACAGCCCTCAAAACAACTAAAAGGAAGGCAAAGTTGAAGCCCGCTAAGTTCAAAGGTAGATAGTCAAAATCTTCTCCACATACTGATGCTGGTCAAACCAGTGTTAGTAAAGGTCCGCATGACATAAAGAAACTAGCAGTATAATGCCTAAAAGGAAAGACTATAACAATAAGGTAACTCCTTGACTTATTAATTTATGAATTTAATTTGCGATAGTCGCATCAATAAAATCAATGTCACCATTGAAACCCTGACCGGTTTCGATACAAAGAAATGGACGAAAGATGTATTCAATGCTGTGGAGATAGTTGAGGATGATATAGCCATATGAATGAATAGGCCATCTCTACCTACAGACGTGAGCTCGAGAGCTCATAAAGCAACTTATGAAGCCTATGATCGGTCTAGCAGATTAAGTCTGATGACCATTAGGAGATCTGTACTTGACTATCTACTAAGTGGACTTTCGGATACAGATATAGTGAAGGAATTTCCTAGTAATATCTCCTAGAGGTACACAGTCTCATCTAATATTGAGACAAGTGCCTTGATGAAAGAACTATTCTCCATGAGATATGGAGGAGAAAGCAGGAGTAATGAAGTACATATCGAGAATGATTCATCTTCACAGTAGACTGAAGATGCTAAACATTTGTCAACAAGTAATAAGTCATCACCAGAATAATAAACTCTGGAGGGAGTGTGTTCAGAGTCTGGTGAACAATGAAGACATCAGGAAGAGGAATGTGACTTCAACGCTTTAATAGCCCATTGTATTGCTGAGGAGGAATTTGCGATAGTCGCAGCAAGTATTTGATGGCTATATAATGGAACATCTTATCACAATGCTTCTATGATGTAGTAGTTCATATCCAGAATAAAGCCAACTAATGGGAAGGAAAAATGATGGTTCACAACAATGAAGAAGTATAAGTAATAGCTATAAGGAATGTATGTACTGATTTTGATTTTTACAAGACACATTTTAATACTTTTGTTGTATAGTTGTTGTTTAATGCAAAATATAATGGTATAACTTTCTTGTCATATGG
Source organism: Erythroxylum shatona (assembly GCA_027568895.1). Classification (NCBI taxonomy): domain Eukaryota; kingdom Viridiplantae; phylum Streptophyta; class Magnoliopsida; order Malpighiales; family Erythroxylaceae; genus Erythroxylum; species Erythroxylum shatona. The sequence continues at coordinate 25,388,536 of JAOSBK010000009.1, read as the reverse complement.
TTTGTATAGAATGTGTCTTATCCCGAATTAGATATATGCTTCTTCGTATCTTGCCAAACAAGTTATGAAATGAAGAAACCTAATGAATGAGAAGTTATACATGGTGTGGCATAAAAGTTTAGGCCACATTTCTAGAACTGGGGTTGAGAGATTGAATAAGGAAAGCATTCTTTCAATTCTAGATTATGATGATCGGGTAATATGTACTGACTGTTGCATAGATAAGTTGACTAATAAGGAAGAAGGGTCAACTTGTGCTTCTAACTTGTTAAGTCTGATACATACGAATATTGGAAGACCTTATACAGTTACATTGTGCAATAGCAAATGTATTCTGACATTTATTGATGATTATTCCCTTTACAGCTATGTGTTCTTACTTAAAATCTGAAGGTTGATAACTAATTGGAAAAATTCATCAAGATAGTCAGATTTGATCGTGGAGGAGAATATCATGGTAAACATAGTGTTTCGAGACTTTAAAAGGTCTGTTTGCCAAATATTTAGAATCAGTTGAAATAGTGACTTAATTTACTATGTTAAATAATTCTGAGCAAAATGGTGCGATGTCGAAAGATATAACTACACCCTAAAAGACTTGAACAAGTCAATGCAGAATATGACTAACCTACCTAATTATTTAAAAATTTAGAAACTCAGCCTTGCACACATTCGTGTATGGGGTTGCCCTATTGAGGTAGTATAATCCTTATAAAGAAAGATTGCATGCTGGTTTTGCTCATTACTATTTAGTAAGATATCCTGACCACTTTAAGGATATAACTTTTACTGTAAAGGAGGGACTGAAATAATGGAATCATAAACAACTAAGTTTCTGGAATATAATGTCTATGATGATGGTAGGCTCTTTGACCCTTCGGATGATAGCAGGGCGGATACTATAGTTATCATATACCCACTACTCATACAGATAGATCTGGTGGATCTAGGTCTCTGTACCGTGTTTGTATAGAAACAAGAACCCATATCTATACACATAAAAGTTCCTGGGGGTACAAGATCTAATACAGTTACGTAAATCCACTTAAGTGAGACGACCTATTATCTCATCTGATTTCATAGTCTATCAGGTGAACAAGACTATGCTGTTAGACTTGTTACAGATTGACCGCGCGTCGTTACGCTAATAAAAATAAAATAACTAGACTACTACTATAGCGGTGGCAAGTCTAGATCGATCCCACAGAGAGTGTGTGTAAAGTTTATGAAATGAAATTAACTGGAGTTTAGGAGAAAAAGGGGGTTTTGTATTTTTAAAGAAGAAAATAAAATAAAACTAATTAATAAAAACAGATTAAAGAAAACATGCAAAAATGATAAAAGTGGGAAATTCGGTAGGGACCTGGTTCTTTGGTTCAATCTCGGCCTACACCTTAATTAAGCATATTTTATTAATTTGTTGTTCTTTAACCTCTCCTAGCAATTATTAATCATGGGTTAAAAATTAACTCGAGTTTTCCCTTAGATTTTGTTTAATCAAGATACGATTGTTAATTAAACCTAACCATCGAACAACCTAGGATACGATCTCTAGATTTAATTAGGCATTAGCATTACGAATTAGAAAAACTGATTAATCAAGGCAACAACCACATATGATGCGTCATTTAACCTAGGTCATATTATCCCTAATGATTACGAATCATTAGTCGCTACACATGAATTTTAACATAATAATTACGGATTATATCGAAATTCTAGCAATGGGTTTGAAATTAACAATTCAATGAATGCATTAAAATCATCAACTCACAATACCCAATGGGTTCATACACAAATAACCGAATAATAACGAAAATTCGATTATCCATACAAAATACCCAAATCAATTAAAATAGGATAACACAATCAATTCCTAATGAGAGAAAGAAACAACAAAATAATGAAAAAATACTTAACCTGGGTCGTCAGTGTCGATGTCGCCTCCCAACCGGCGTCGGGATGTCTAGTCTTTCATAGGTCTTTTTCAAAAAATATCTTCAGCCTGCATTCTAATCCCTACCCGAAAATCCCTTGTTTTACTTCATTGTCTAAACCACACTGTATCTCTTCTCTGCTGTTCCTTCCTGCACCTCCACTGTGCCTTCACTATTCTGCTCCTCTACTGTGCTTCTTTGTGTCCACTGTAGCGTGTCACTGTGGCTTGACAAGACGAATTAACATTGACACTCTTTTAAATCCTCCCTGAGTTGCTCTTTGCTTCCACGCTGCTCCACGCCTGTAGCTTCTCTGCGCCAGTGCCAAGCCACCAGCAGCAGCTCGCCAGTGCCTGCACGCCCACGCCAGCTGCGACTCCAGCCCTCTAGCGTCTGCGCTCCACGCCTCCTGCTGCTTATTCAAATCTTCTGTCTACTGTTGATGATGTGACAAATAAATGTCACACATCAACTAAAACCCTACTGCTCCTCGTGCGTTGCCTTCTCCACTGTGCGTCGTTGTTCTGCTGTTGCTTATGGTGTGCTGCGCTGCCGTTTCACAACGTCTTGCTCCATCTCTTTTGGCTTCAAAAGTTGTCGCTTTTATCTCTTTTTTTATTGCATTTAAATTTTCTTTTTTTTCTTTGTCTTCCATTTTTCATCTTTTAATTTCCTTTGTCTCACTCCATGAAAACAAGCGAGTATTGATCTTCGAAAAATGTCCCAAATGGGGTGTTTTTGACTCACTTTAATTTCTTTGTTTTCAAATTATACTTAAAATCATATATGAATTAAAGTGAGTATTTTAAGCATTTTTATGTCAATAATTGCTAAGTGTAAATGATTAAATATATCAACAATTAAACACCTATCATAGATCCAGTTACTTTTACAGAAGTTGTTTATGAACCCAATGCAGATTTGTGGTGGGTTGTAATGACTGATGAGATGCAAGCCATGAAGCATAAGAAGGTTTGAGAGCTAGCTGATTTACATTGGAACTACAAACCCATTGATAAGTTGTTGTTCTAGATATGCTTTAGCTATATTTTGTCATCATTTTTGTATTAAATGATGTTGAATTGCCTTCAATTCTTGTGAATCTGGTATTGCTCTTTTGTTCTTGGTATTTGCAGGTGTTTTGGGAAGATAATGAAGGAAAACCCAAAAGTTACATGGTCTAACAGTGTGAAATCACACGGACCGTGTATAACGGTTATTTATGACAGTTTCAGGGATTAAAAGACCAGTTACTGAAAATTTAGAGGGAGACTTTGGCGAGGAAAAAGAGCGATTCTCAAGAAGGAGAGGAAAAGCAAGGAAGAAACAAAAGGAGAATAAGAGCTTGAAGATTGAGAGATCAAGATTTAAGAAGCAATTGGAGTTCCTTTTCCTCCTCTTCCCATTTATTATTTATCTTTAATGTTCATGTTTATAATTTTTACTTTTAGGTCGAATTCAGTTATGAGTCTGTAAATTTTCTTATTCTAAGATATTTGTTTCAACTTGGGATTTATATATTTAAGCTTATGTCTTTAAATTCCATGTTGACTTAATTTCAGTAAAGTAATTTTGTCTAATATTGATTTGATCTTTCTAATCTAGGGTTTCTTGTTGAATAATAATATACTTTAAACTAAGTACTGAAAAGTGTTGTTTAATGTCTGAATTGCTAGATTAGACTTAATTGAAAGAATATCTAGAAATAGAATTCTTCATTAGGAGTACTCGAGATTAACCACTGTGTTCATTGGGTTGGATTTGATTTTTGATCTAGGAAACTGATTTAAAAATTGGAATCACGTTAATTACTTCGAAAGAACTAATTGATAAGAATGGGTTAATGTACTTGGATCATTATTTTATTTCATAAAGATTACATGATTTCCTTTTTGAGATGAATTCCCATAATATTAGCTCAATTTCTGTTAATCATGCACTGATACTTTTTTAACAACCAAATTTTCATATTTGATTGCTTAACAAATTTAGAAGGTATAAATTTAGTATTTTGATCTAGCCCTTGTGGATCGACACTTGATCGCTGCAACTAAACCCGTACACTTGCAGAGGCTATCAAGTTTTTTGGCGCTGTTGTTGAGGACTTGTGTCAAATATTGAATTTTTCTGAACAAAGTTGACTAAGCTTTACTTAATTCCATTTTAGTTGTAGGTTTATTTTTATCTACTTTGTATATAAGTTTGTTCACTCTCATTTGTGTTTTTTGTGCAGTGGTGAACTGAGATTTATATGCAGTTTACTTTCACAGCCCCATTTGATGCTGAGATCGAGAGAACGTTCCACAGAAGGAAGAAATAGAGGTTTGACAATAAGAAGAAGGTGACAATTGCCAGCAGTAGCAATATAATGAAAGAAGGAGTAGGACTAAGGCTCCGTGATTATGTAGAGCCAGGAGTTCAAGAAAACACTTTGGGGATTCGAAATCCAACCGTGGAAGCAAATAATTTTGAGTTGAAACTAGCTCTTATTTATATGGTTTAGTAGTAGCAGTTTGGAGGGTCACATGTCGAAGATCCAAATATGCATTTAACAGTCTTCCTTGAAGTTTGTGACACTTTGAAAATGAACAGAGTCACTCCTGATGCCATTCGTCTCCGCCTTTTCCCATTATCTTTAAGGGATAAGGCAAGAGCATGGCTTCATTCACTTCCAGCTGGATCTATTACTACATGGGATTAACTCTCCAGGACATTTTTAGCCAAGTATTTTCCTCTGAGCAAAACAACGAATCTCAGGAATCAAATCTCAACATTCACGCAGAAAGATGGTGAGACACTGTATGAAGCGTGGGAGCGTTATAAAAATTTACTTTGATTGTGTCCACACCATGGTTTACCATCTTGGATGGTCCTTCATAATTTCTATAATGGATTACTCTAGTCAATGAGGACCTTAATTGATGCTACAATTGGTGGAGCAATTTTGAATAAAACATATGTTGATGCATACAATCTCATTAAAGAGATGGCTCTCAATCATTACCAATGGTCCAATGAACGAGGAGCAGCAAAATGCACTCTAGGTAAGTATGATGTTGATGCACTTATTATACTTTTTCCTAAAGTTGATGCCATGACTCAGAGGTTAGATCGTTTGAATGTTAATCCTGTGAATGCTAGTAGTTCTGCTTCTGCATGCGAAATCTGTGGTTCTGTTGATCATTTATCTGTCAATTGTCAAGTTGGTAGTCCTTTTGCCCAAGATCAAGGTAATGATCAAATTCATGCCATTAACAATCTTAACCAAAGACCTCAATTTGACCCACACTCAAATACTTACAACCCAGGTTGGAGGAACAATCCAATTTTCTCCTGGAGGAATAACCAAAATCCCCTATTTCAACCAAACGTTAGGCCACCTCCTGGATTTCAAAGACCTTTCAATCCGTTAGGACCTTCAAAATGAAACCTAGAAAGTATGATGGAATCCATGTTACTAGCCCAAAGACAGCAAGATGAAATCATCAAACAATTAACCTCTAAGGTAAACTTATTAGCTACTCATAACAAGTTGCTTGAGAACCAAATAGCAAATCAGGCTAGTTCATCAACCACGCCCCCAGGTAAATTACCTAGTCAATCTGAAACTAATCCTAGAGAGCATTGTAAAGTTGTGATATTGACAACTGGAAAACAATTAGCAGAACATTATGGTCCTAGGAATGAGGTTGCAAAAGAAGGCATAGTTGAAACTCAAGATAGGGGAAGAAGGGTAGAAGTTGAGAAGGATAATGAAAGTGAGGGTGCTAATCCTTCTGAGGAACCAGAACAACCATCTCTGAAATCATACACTCCACCAATTCCCTTTCCTCATAGAATGGCCAAAACTAAATTAGATACTCAATTTGGGATATTCTTAGAAGTTCTTAAAAAGTTTTACATCAACATTCCTTTCACCGATGCACTTTCTCAAATGCCTTCTTATGCTAAGTTTTTAAACGAAATTTTTTCAAATAAAAGAAAGTTAGAAGAGCATGAAACTGTTGCCTTGACTATTGAATGCAGTGCTGCCATTCAAAGCAAGCTTCCTCCTAAACTCAAAGATCCTGGTAGTTTTTCAATTCCTTTCCAAATTGGTAACGTTACAATTGAACGTGCTTTGTGTGATTTAGGATCAAGTGTTAGTTTAATGCCATTTTCTTTGTGTGAAAAGCTTGATTTAGGAGAATTGACACCCACCACTATTGCCTTGCAATTAGTAGATCGATCTGTTAAATATTCTGTTGGTGTATTGGAGGATGTGCCTATTAAAGTAGGTAATTTGTATGTGCCTGTTGATTTTGT
>JAOSBK010000009.1:25320364-25357984 GCA_027568895.1 Erythroxylum shatona | reverse complement strand
AAATTGATAGTTAGTACAAATCCAAGAGTGAATTAAAAAAAAAGACAACAAATTACTATATAACGGGTAAACGGGTATGGGGGTGGTATCCCCATACCCGCCCCGATACCCGACGGGTATTTTTGCTAATCCCCCATACGCGCCCAACGGGTAAAAATTTGCTCCCCATATCCGCCCTCGTTCGGGTAATTTTATCGGGTACTCATCGGGTTCGGGTACAATTGCCATCCCTAGGATTAACGAGACAGGATATTGTTAATCCGGATAGACTAGAACATGTTATACTCTTTAATTTGGTTAAGCAGTGAATTTTATAAACTGTAAGCATGAGATGCTTACAGTTAACATGTGGATGCTTAATAAGGGTAGTAAATACATCGAATAACTCGTTATGAAATTATCATATGAATGATCTATAAAATATCAGTGATTAATCTCATTATAGCAATGATACAAATATCATTAGACTTAAGGTACTCAAGGATATCTTGGATACTGATTCTATGTTTTGACACCGTTCTTTGTTGTTTCAAAACGAAGTCGCTCATAAAGTAATGATTGGGTACAACTATTGATATTCGAAAGTAACTGGGTAGCTAATAAAAGATTAACCACTTGATAGAAGGAGATAATACTCACGACCTTTTGTTAGGGTCATTACTCAGGAATCTCTAGTTAGGGTAAATGTGTCATGAAGAGATTCTTCAATGAGATAAAGAGCAATGAGATTTCCAAGACGAGAACTACTATCACTTGAACTAGATGTGATGTAGTTAGTTTAGTGAGAGTTGACATGTGACCCGTACTCTCAACTAAGTGGAGTATAGAATGGTAAAAGGATGAATTACATAGTAATTGCCTATGGAAAGGCTAGTAAGTAAGATAATTGACTATCAAAGAGTTCGCATATAAATCAACCTACTTTCTGGTAAATTGGTGTCATGAAACCATTTATGACTTGATCGGATTAAAAGATAATTCAAGTGCCCAAAAGTCGGGAACCTAAACGATCACATGCTTAGGAAATTGAGGGAATGTTTCGGGATAATATCGTAATATGATTGTAGTAAGAAATGTTGAAAAGAAATGAACGAAGCATTGTTGCATGGATGTCCAAGGTGGAGTCACGATTGTGACCAACTAAGTCAAGATCGTGACCCACTAATTCCAGCAACATATATAAGTGATTTCTCATCACTTAAACATTGAGATCAATAGCAAGGGAGTCCATTAATGTTCTAGACATTTAGAGGGAGTTAGAGGGACAATTTCTTTGCATGTCATGCAAGAGTTGCTTGATGTTTATTGTATGTGATATAATTATCTTCTATCCTTCCTATTGAGCATCCTACTTATATTTCCATCTTATTTGGTGCTTAAACCATCTCTACACACTATATTTCTTCATCTCTGCATGTTTTTCACTGGCTATTGAAGGTGTTTAGTATTTGCTACAACCCAAACAAGGAGAAGATTCAAAAAAGAAGGAGCATTTGCAAGGTACATATGTTGTAATTTCATGTTATTACATTCTGTTTATACATACACATGGATTATGGGTTCATAGGGACATCCTGGGAGTTGAAAATTTGATTTATATACTCCTACTGCCTTGTCATGCATGTGATGCATGATCCTGAGTCTCTCCAACAACATGACATTATTTTTTATTTTTTAACAAAAAATGCCCATTATCATATGATAAGTGAGACCTATTGTTAAAAGTATATAAAAGTGAATCTTACAATTACATAACAAGTTTTTGTTTAGTGTCAAAATTCTATAAAATTGGATTTCACTATTACGTGACAACGTGACTCATTTTATAGTTAATATGAAAAGAAATTATATGATAGTGGAGTTCATTTTTATTTAAAAAATATAAATAATGACATTTCAGTATTGACATAATATTTAAGAATTAATCTCATTAAAATTTTCATTCATCCGAGGTTTATTTTGAATATTTTGAAAACATTAAAGTTGAATTTAAACGCTTTTTATTGATGAGATTTTAAATACACTTTTGCCCTCGTTTGCATCAAATCAAATCAATATAATTTCTTATAATTGAATAATAAAAAATATATAATTCAAATTTATTTGAGCTTCGAATAAATTGAATCGAATTTAAATTTAAACTTTTTACTATCTTTAATTTTAAAATATTGTTTCATTAAATAATTTATTAAAAATATAATTATGGAGTTATTATATAAATATTATCATGGATTCTCTATTACGATTTTCCTAAATAATTATACAATTTTGATTGTTAAACGATTTGTCGTGGCAAGGAAAAAGTGACATCTGACCTTTCCTTTTCCTAACACGATTCGTATCCACGTTTCTTTAACGAAGAAAGTTGCATTACCAAATATGAATGTACCACCTTCTCTGTTTACTTGTCTGCATCTTATGACGCAACCTGCCTGACTAAGGTGAAGAAAATGCTTCCTGTGAGCCAAAATGGTCCTTATAAAATACATATTCTACAGTTCTGGTGGATACTCATCGCTTTTGGAGAGAGAGAATTTTACGTTAAATTGGTATCTTATTCTGTTTCATAAATCTTAGCCATTTATTTATGCAGGTCCAGTGTTTATTTATGCAGGATCTACACGGGACTCACATAAATAAATAATTGAGATTCACGAAACAGAATAAGACACCATAAAATTGGACAAAAGATTTGACACTCTTTTGAGAACAGCTAAACTTGAATTTAATTAAATAGACTTGACTCCAGACTGGTTTTACTTTTCCTATGGAAGACGAAGACTTTGCTTTTTGAATTTTGAGGAGGTTAACGTGTTGATCAGTAGAAGGAACACCATCCTGTGAAGTTTGGATGAGGTTGGGAGGGTCTGAAGCACTGGATTCTAAGAAGTTAGAAGGTGATTCAAGTACCTGTTTGAATATGCTTGCCTCCACAGGATGAAAAAGGCATCCACATGCTTTTACTAAAGCCTGTACTGATTCCAAAACCAGACTCTTATCTCAATCAGCCAAAAAAGAAGTGAAACATCTGCTTTTTGGTGCTTTTGTCATCTTGTTTTCTTTTCCTGCCCAATTTAAAATAAGCATGTTTGGTTTTCTGGAGGACAGTTGTTTTAATTATATTATATTTAAATTAAGGAAGATTTGGGTATTAATTGATGCTTTAAGTTAATTAACTTAATAGTAATTTAGACATGATTAGGAAAAAAGGTCTTGGCATTGTATGAGACTGCTAATGACAGGAAAGGCCTCCCTTTTCCTCTGTTGCACAGTGTCTCCAAGTGCAAAGTCACAATATTTAACCACAGGAAGCACTCCATACCCATCCAAAGCTCATTTTAGGGACAGAGCTTACAGGAGAAGGTATGGGATCTGAGGCAAAAACAGAGCCATGGTCTACACCAAGATTACCTCTACTCTCGAGTCAACTCTCTCATGGACTGGTACAATCACCAGAGAGGTCAGGTACACTATCCCCACCACTCTACACCTCAGCCTCTGTCCCATTTCGCTGGGAAGAAGAACCTGGCAAGCCAAGGCACTGCACAACCCCATCAAACACCGTTGACTCAAGTCTAAAATGCCTTGAGCCACCTCCGAGACTTCTGTTGGATGCTTATATAGCTAAACAGCCCTCACCAATTACTGTGCTCGACGGTCCTTACATGGGCAGATCATCAAGGTTCCAATCATTTTCTTTCAGAATTATCAGAAGGGAACGTCATGGATCGTTTCGCAGGAGTTGCAGTAGTCCTCAAAGGTCTCAACTTGGTGCCACGGTCTTTAACAAGAAAGGTGTGCTCGGTTCTTGGCGTTGGGGCACGAGGGCTTTCAAGGGTAAAAGAGAGGTTGTTGGTGGAAGTAGCCACGTTTTTCCATCATTGTTCGACAGAGAAGCTGACAATGAAGAAGAAGATAATAATAGCAGCAAATTGTTAAAGTTTACCAAGACTAAAAGGCCTGGAAGCTTTTCTGCTGTTTCTCATGCCAAGTCTCCTTTCTGGGTTAGTTCTCATGTCTTCAATTCATTTCTAAGTGAAACTCGTTCTTCCTTTATAGTTCATCTTTTTAATTGCTTCATCATGAAATGTGTGATTCTTAGGACGAAGGAGATAACCTTGCAAGTCATGTCCTGTAGTAAATGCTAACAGTATTATTCTAATCAGATAGGTCAAGATCCAACAATCTAATTCATTAAAAGAGATCCAAGAAGAATTTTGTTTACAGGTTCTTTTTCCGTTCTTATGTGTAAGAACCAAAGGCTATAACTAACATGTTGGTGTAAGTGGTTCAACACTCTCATCTTTTAATTAGAGGTCTCGAGTTCGAGTCCTGAGAAAGGAAAAATCTGTTTGGCCAGCACTTTATCCCTTACGGGCTGATCCGGTGCAAAATAGGATTAGTCTGAAAGTAAATAGTTTAAAGGCACCTTTTTATAGTTGGACCTTACCTCGTGGTCTAAAAAAAAGGCTATGATCAGAGACGTCCTTAACTGTACAAACTCAGAACCAAAACTTATCTGTTAAATGGTTTTGACAGGTTTGTTCAAGTTCTGATGATTCAAACAATTAACCCTGGGAAGATAAATGTACAAGTAGATAAAGTAGAACACCGTAGAGTAAGGGCAGGAACAAACTAAGGCCAAAATTTCCGTATCCTGACACTGTTTCTGGTCAATATTAAACAACAGTTGCTCAATTGTGTTTGACACTTCTGCAGGCTACTATTTACGAGGGGTTGAAACAGGTGGTGCCATGGAAGAAGGGTAGGAATGGAAAGAAGGATGGTTTCGTAATGTGACTTTTCTTTGCAAGAGAGGTAGTACAGCAGTACAGCACCATATGGTCCGTTTACTTACTTGTTCGATAATGAATATGCTATTTCAGAAAATGACATGTAATCGTGGCATATCACATCATTTGCCAGCTTTGGTCTCCTGCCTAATCACGCACTGCTTGATGCAAGATCACAGCATGTTTACGTGTCTTTATCAAGACTGATGTACCATCAGTTTATGTACTCAGCTCTGTTTCATTACATGTGGAAGCATCATAAATGTATATGTTTATAGTCTGTTAAGGAACAAAACACTTCAGCCACGATATATTGAGCTTTTATTAAACTTACAAAGATGTTTCTGCTTCCGGCAAGTGTTTTTAGTGTTACATCGGTTCATGCAAACTTTCATGCCAAAAAGAGTAGTTTATATCTTAATATTTACACTTAAATTTAAGGTAAATCTTAACATTTTTCAACATCGTCATCATTATCATTATCATATCATACCCTGAAAGTTTCGCAACGAAGCAAAGTCTGAGGAAGCCTGATAATACATAACCTTACTCTTACATTATAGAGGCTGTTTCTGGTAGACTCACATGCAAATGTAACAAGTATAAAAATAAACTCTAAAGTTTACAAAATGTTCAACATAAATCTTAATATTTAGAAAATGCTCAAAAAATTCCTAATTAAACAAAATTACGCACTGAATTTAATTTCCTTTAAAAGTTATATTGAACGTTTTCTAAACGTTAAGGTTTATTTTAAACGTTTTTCAAACGTTAGAGTTCGAACTAAATCATTAAGTCTAACTTAAATTTTTTGTTTAAAGGGGCTAAATTGTTCTCTTTGCCAACTTCCATATAAAACCTGTTAGATTAACGAACGACTTCCACTTCTACATAGCTATAAAGCCTCGGTTCAAATCAGTACCAGATGCTCAGGGGCAAAGTAGACAAATAACGGGACTTCCAACGTTAGAGCAACCAAAAATAGAACACTAACCATTAATATGCGGAGTTCATGTGATAAATGGATGAAAGCAGTTGACTTTCATCAAGGTATCTCTCTTTGAAATCATTTAGCACTTCTGTTCAGAAAGTTACACCAAGAAATTTCAGTCTAGAAATCTGTGCGTTCAAACGACTGATAAATATAAAAGATTATTTCATGCTGCTCATCTGAACTGGGGAAATATGATTAGTAAACAAAGGTGGAAGATGTTTGAACTTGTGCTTGCCAATTGATCAAACTAATTCATCACTGCTTTTTACCCCTCACTCCTGCAACCACCTGCAAAATGGTTAGAACGGATTAGGCAGCGCCACTATATTCTCAGACACAGCACATGAATGTGCACATCATAAGGTCATACTCAAACCAGATTTTACCCCCTTCTTTCATGTTTCAAGTATGGAAGTCATCAGAAGTGTTTATGTTCCATATACATATCATCAAATACCTAACCACAAACTAGTACAAAGCTAAACATTACAGGCAAACTAGTTTACAGAACCTATTTCAGAAGTGATGCCGCCATTATTTAGAAATTAAACTCAGAGTTCCAAGGCCAGGTAAGAAACAAAAAGGAATACTAGGCCAAAAAAGCAAGTGGAGCAATTGCAGAAATGTGTAGCCCAAATATCGCATCAAGGTGCTCTAGAAAACTAAGACTCTTAACAAAAGCATAATCATCCATTTTCTAGAGGGTAGTTATTATCATAATCCATGGGTGATGAAAGTATATTTGAGTGTGATGATAATCAACATTCAGTTCCGAGTTAACAGAAGTCATAAAGCCGTATAAAACATGATGCATAACTCCAGTCACTTGATACATAAGGAGGAAGTGCTCACATCACTCAGTACAGGCTGCGGGACTTGCTTGCCTGATTCAAGAGAGTCCAATATTGGCCTTACAACAGCAGGAAGGAAAAGACCTGAAATTTTACAAGAACGCTATATTAATAACTAGTAAGAGACTTATAACTTCGTATCCATGTGATGCAGATAATAACTAGTAATAACTTAAGGTTCAATGTCCATCTGATCCATAGCCATCTGCAACCCGTAAAACCACAAAAAAAATAGCACAAGGGCGAACATCTCATGCTCCCAAAAGCCCATTACGCATCAATCTACAGCTTATAGCTATAGCTCCTCAGTTAAGTTTAATAGCTCCACGGTGAAGTTCATCTCGTTAAGGACAAGTACAACCAGATACATCTACATCACTAGACCTCAAGATCTCAGGTAATATGACGGGAATCATTATGTTCTTTCGGTAAACAAATTTTGGCATCTCACCCAAAAATGCTTCAGCAAGTAATAGAACACTCATCATAGTTGCAGGAACTAAAAGAAAACCCTAATTTCAAGTCTTCTCCTAACCTATTCACAATTGAACTTGTCTAAATTCAACAATTAGATCGCTCCATGACAGAAACCTAAAACAGAATAGCTTCCATGTAAAGTTTCAAGCCAAACAATAAAAATGCACCAATTCTGATTCTCATAAAAACACGACACCCAACAAATCAACAGTATTTAAGAGGAAAAAGAGACAGCGTACCAAAGCCAGCTATGAAGCAAGAAGCTGCAACGACAGGCTCTTGGACTATAAACATCTTGAGCTTCTCCATCACCGCCATTTTTCTTGCTCCGAAACACCCGAGTTGATTGATGATGACCAATGCCGAGATCAACACAACGCCTTCTTGGACTTTGCCTAAAGAAGCTCCAGCTATTTCGACCCAAGATCTAACGGGTCGGGTTACAACTTGTGGGTTTTACATATAATAATAGAAATGACTAAAACCCCAAGTGTGTAACCGAAAATTTTTTAACCGTTAAAATTTTTTGATCGGTTTTTAAATTTTTTGTTAGATTTATTTTAATAATATTTATTATTAAAAATTAGTTAATTTATTAATTAATCAGTCAATTTTTATAAATTAATTAATTTTTATAAACTAAAATAAATCAAAAAAAAATATTTAACAATCTATTTTTAATCAAATAACAAATCATTTTGCAATCGTTCGGTAATATTCTAATATCGATTGAGTTTTTTAAACTTTAAATCTCTTTTTTATCTGTTTATTTTTCGGTTCAATTTTTAAAATATTGAAAAAAATATTACACCCAACTTCTTTAAAAAAATTTAAGATATTTTGAGTTTATAATTCAATTTTAAAATTTGTTAAACTACAGCATTTTTTATTTTTAAGTTAAAATTCAGATTTATTTTTCATGACTTCTTTAAGTGAAAAGGATTAAAAGAGTGTAACAAATCCTTATTATTTAGTACAAATTATTATTTAATTTTTAAGTTGAAAAGGTCAAAACAATTTCTTAATGGTATTCTAATTGAATAAATTAATCTTTTCTTTGAGTAGATTGTTATTTAAAGTTCCACTTTTTGAATAATTTTAGAAGATCTTACTTCAATTTCTAAAAGCTCGAGGAACTTTTTTAGGTTTTTAAAGATATAAAACATAACATGATTTTATATCAATTAAAATAAATAGGTTCAAATAAAATTAAAAAATTAAAATATAATTAAAAGTTATTTTATCTATTAAAAAATTAAATTTTAATTAAAAAATCTTAAATGATCATTTTTTATTTATTTTAATTATAAAATTTCATTAATTAATATAAATTAACCGTTTAATTAATAAATTAATTAGATTTTAACGAGAATTATAAAAACAAATCGAACAAAAAAAGTTAAAAATTGAACGATTTAAAATTTTTATAATTAGACCGATCAAATTAAATTTCTTTTATCATTTTAATTAATTGAAAATTTGTAGAATTTAAGACAAAATGAAAAATTGGGAATAACAAAAGAGTACTCTTCTTGTCTTGTCCAATCCAACATGCTTAAACATAACTATGAAAAGCATGAAACATGATTGACCCATAATACAACTAAGTTAAAACGATAATTTCAAAGATAAAAAGGCATAGAACCCAAATGAAAACCATAACTTGCAAATTGTCCATTTTCAATACCATATATATTCATAACTTGCAAATTGTCCATTTTCAATACCATATGTATTTGGACAAAATGAATGGAAAGTGTAATGTTAAGAAGAGTGGCATAAATGCTTTAATCTTATACAAGAGATCAAAGAAAGAGTAGAGTGACAGCCCCTCATCCCACCAATCTGTACACAAACCAAAGATAGACTGATCACATGGAAACATAATCTAAAGAACATATTCAGTTATAGAAACCAATAACAAAAAACCTACACATGGAGATATTCATTCATACCCAGATAAATGGATTCCTGACAAGCAGCAGGAATTTATCAAGACTCTAAAAGGGCAACATCCATCCTACTGTCCATCCCAATAGCAATCCAGCACCAACAAGACCCAAACCTAATGCAAATGCAACAATATACTTGCCGACATGTTTTACTCGATTTCGCCTGCTTCTCTTACCTCGTGCGGGCTTCTGCCAGTTCTTCTGAATTTTCCTGCCCTTCGGAGGTATCCAAGGGAGAGGTACAGGGAAGAGAGTTGACATCGGCTGATCAGTATTATCCTTGCTTGAATGGTAAAGCCTTTCAAGCTGCAACAGTTGGAACCACTGTTTATAGGCAAATAGTTGTGAGGCTTGTTTGAAGAAGAGGTTAATGAGATGTTCCTTCTCAGCACATACTTGCTTTGCTGCCTTCTCGGCCTCCCTTGCACGAGTTTGAGAATGACGAAGTGCTTCCAGCAGCTGAGCCTTGCAGGAATCACTTTCAGAAGCTTGCCCAGTTCCTGTGGTATCCTTTTGTGTTGCAGTATAACTGTACTTAAAGATTGCAGGTTCCCAGAAATTAGGAACTTTTTAACGAAGTAGATGTGCAAATAATAATAGAAGCACAGGCAGATGTATCCTGTATACAAGTCTAATGAAATATAATCTAAGTTCTGCAACATCAACAGCCAAATAGGAAGCAAAACAGATGTGCATATATAAAACAATATACAGACACGGATTTATTATAGAAGTAGGCAAATTGTTTATTCCAATCTTCTGGCGGCCAGAGCGCAATTTGAATTCGAAGTCAAGAAGAAAGCTATGCCGGCCACCGACTCTTTCAGGAAAGGAGGATCAAACTCCCCTTGGGAAGTTTGAAGGTTTACCTTATTAGATTCTTAGGAATGGAAATCGGAAATCCATATCCATTTCTAGTTTGATTTCTCATGGAACTTCCCTCCACTGTGTTGTCACCAAGGTTAGCAGATCAGGTTATAATAAATTCTATTAGCTTAGCAGTAAACTAATCAGCAGCATTGGCAACCAACCAGGAAACCTTCTAATGTAAAGCATTAAATCTTAAGTGTAGTAGTTCAAAATGCTCATGGCTGTAGAAAACTGATCTACATCATTTGAGAAAAAGAATCCAACAGAGGTTATAATCTAGCATATACCTTAATGATCTCTCCGAACCACTCAGTGAGTTCTCTGCCGAGGTCCTATATCTTCCAGAAATGCCTTCAGAATTAGGACAGCCCTTTACATGGATAACAGAACTGGGAGTACAACGACCATGAACCTTCCAATCCAAAGACTGCGTCAACAGCTCATGACGGTCAGAAGATCCAGGACAAGCACATCGATATCTCTTGATGTTCATCTTTTGAGGAGGAGGGAGATCACAATTCTCGATATAATCAAGCGATTTTTGTGCAACCAACGTGGGCACATCTTTGTCTGTTGCTCGCCACCACGGAACATTCTTTTCACCAGCAATCCAAGGAGATTCTGGATCCAAGCAGTAGTCATCACTCTTTTGAGATTTGGGACATTCATTATCCATCTCAATCACTTTGGAGTTCTTCCTGGTGTCTTTTAGGTCAACAAAATGTTGTGCATCCTGATCATATGAAGCTTCTTCTGCTTGCTGCTTAACTTCAAGATCCTTCCCCGTATAATCAGCATAGATCTTACAGTAAGCAGGCTCACTATACCTGGGGCAATCACTGCACTTGCTGTCTCCAGTATCCTGTGAGCAAACCTCACTAACCCTCGAGGGCGATTTTACAATCCCAGCTCTCAAGTTCTCCATCTCGGCCTCTAGGGAATTTAGCTGTTCATAAGTCAATCCTTTCCGGTACCCATAACAAGGTTGCAACTGAAGCCACCATCTTGTGTCAGGAGACAGATTAGAATACGAGGGATTCCTGTTCAGAGGCATGAAGCCCAAAGGAGAGTTATCGAGCACGTCACCAACACCTGTGGGCACTCCTTCAACCAGGTTAGATGATGAAGACGATGATTGGCAGCAAGCTAATTTAGGAGCTCGTTTAGCATCCTCTTGGACAAAACACCGATTAGCTGTCCTCTGCCAAACTGCCCTTGCTTCTGCTGCCGCCATAGCCTTTCTTTACTCCATTCATCTGCACCACACAAAAAGCAGTTACTACCACTCACAGAGGAACAACACCAGACAAAAGAACCAAAGCTTGTTCGTCGTATTCCTCCTCCTCCTCAAAAGAGTGAACATATTTAACTTACATACGATTTGGACAAAATAAAAAGCTCTCTATAGCTTCAAATGCAACAAAATATCCATCACATTACTAAATCCTAATCCCAAAGGGCATAGAATCCAGAAAATTTTATTCTAGGCATAATTCGTATTTATAAAAAAGTGATCTTTAGCTTTGAATCAGGACTTCACTTGAGTTAACCGTTGAACAGAAGACCAAGATAAGCTATCACTCTCAGAACCCAGTATGATCTCTAGAATTCCAGTACGAGTAAAAGAGCGAAAACAGAGCTTGAAGCTAAAACATTCTTTGCAAAGTTGACCTCACATCCATAACTCAAATCATTAGACAAAGGTATAGAAACAATCATGGCAACACGATAAAAAAAAACTCTATTGCCAACTTAACCAACCACCCGGCAAGTTGCATCGTACAAATAAAGATGAGCACAAACCAAAGATTACACGGTTTGGATTAGAACTTACAAGGAAAAAACAGATAACAAAAGAGAAACAACAGACCAAAACTGAGGAGGGTGTGGATTGAACTGGATTAACCAGCCAAAACCCAAAACAGAAAAAGGAAAAGGATGAAGAGAAGGGAAGATAATAAAAGAGTAAAAATTTCCCTTGAATTTGTAAGGAAGAGGAAATGAATCAGTGAGACTCTGTCAGTTGTCAGGCTTTCTTCTTCAGTTATAATTCTCTGGTGTCGCTTTTTAGAGAAATATCAGAAGAAACGCGGACAATGTGCGCAACACGACGCCGTTTATAACCACCGCTCAACGTGACCCGTTACTTTCGCAAGAGAGCATTGAGCTTTGACACCGATTTGTTTTTCCTTTTTTTTTTTAATTAACTCACGGTGTGTTTTAAAAGGATCTCAATTATAAGAAGACGCCTTTAAGTCATCTACTCTTAGATTAATCTCCGTTAGCACCGGGTCAGCCTGTAAGGGATAAAGTACTAGCCAAATAGGTTTCTCCATTCTTAGGATTCGAACTCGAGAAAGGGATGAGAGTGCTGACCCACTCACACCAACCTGATTAGTTTGTTTTTATTTTTCCTTAATCTTAATTAATTAAAAAAAAGTAAAAGGATTTGCAGTGTATGATTACACGTGGAGACCTTGAGAGGAGGCTAAACAGCGAGTGGGGCCCACCTTCATGTAAAGGATAAGACCGGCTATCCTTTGAGAGCGAGAGAGAGAAAGAGTGATAGGGCCACGTAGGACAACAACAAGTCCTAATGCAACAAATTGCTTCTCGTTCGTCCCATGAGAGATGTTTTGTTTTTAAGACAAAGCTTATAATTTTACGCTTCAGAACGTAATCACTTAAAATCCTCTTTAATAAAATTATGAAAATAATATAATATATCGTAACTTGATCTTCAATTTGTAATAAATTTTAGTAGAAAATATATTTACCTTGAATTTTTTAATTTTTTTTAATTTTAACTTTTAAGTTTGATTTATTTTAATAATCCTTCTTTTTGTTAAAAACTGATCACTTTATTTTTTAAATTAATAATCTTTTATAAATTAAAATAAATAAATTTTTATTTAAATTTCAAAATTTTTGGTAAATAATCTACTTAAAATTCTTTAACTTATTCAGTAGCCTTTTAAACTTTAAATTTTTTTTATCAATCTAATTTCTTATTTTTAAAATATTTGTATTTTGTATTAAATACTGATGAATTTTTCACAAAATTTTAAAATTCAGTATATGCAAATTTTGAATTCACGATCTTCAATATAAGATAGAATTTATAACTATTATTCATAAAATTATACATAAGATTTCATCTATCCCACAATTCAAAAACTAATAATGGGTTTTAAAAGGTAAAATAAAACATCACTTATTCATAAAATAAAATTTTCAAAAATTTATTAGATATTTTTTATGAACAAAAAGATTAAAAACATAATAATGTATAAATTATATGCTTTAAATAAATTAATTACCTTAACCGAGTTAATTAAGTTTGATTTTTGTGAGCAAAGATAATGGTGGTGGTATGAAAGATTGAGCTTATGGTCTGTGGGCGATGATGGGCGTATGAGTCTTAGGTTTGATGGTATAGAAGTTTGTCTATTCAATTCTCACTAAACAATCCTAGGCTTTAGGTGAGTTGATAAGGAGCTTTCGTAATTTAAGTGAAATTGCGAGTTTGAACCGTTCTCATGTATCCAACAGTTTAAAGCTTGGAGTCAGAGTTTTATCTCTTGTAAGGGATCTATCTAATTCAAGTAGGGTTTAATTTAAATATAGATGACTTAAAAATACTTTTCTATAATTAAAACCTTCCGACGACAGGGAAAAAAAAAAAAACTTACTAAACAATGGGCTGTGTGTTTGATTGCTCTTCACGCTTTCTACCCTTTTCTCATCCATTGAAACGTGAAAAGCACTTAAGATATATGGTAACGTTGAGTCGTAATGCCATTGGCTACCCAATTTGTGTCGTTTTGGTATGGTATGACTTTTAAACGTGAGCAGGACAGAGTACATATGATACAGTAGTTTGTTCGCAGGTAGTACAAATGTACAATTGTCTTTCTTTAAGATATTGGGTGTGGGTGGTTAGTTGGTGAACACTTGGGACTCATGCAGGAAGTACGCGTGTAGACAGCAGGATCGGACCAACACATGGTTTTCCGCATACTTCCACGTGCAGTGCAATGGCCACGACGGATTGCCTACACTGTCTCTCACTCTCTCTCACTTCCTATTAAGTTTCACTTCTATTTTTCTTTAGTTATTTTTAGTTTCTTTTTTCTTAAAAAAACGAAATCATTAGTTGAAATTTGTAATATAAAAATTAAAAATAAAAACTTATTTGGTTCAAATTTGTAATAAAAAATTAAAAATAAAAACATGTCTGATTTTATCATCTTATTTATATTTTTTTGTAATTATACTCTTACGTGTAATAATTATAATATAATACATTATATTTTTAAATTAACTAATTATCATTATAGCTAAAATTAAAATATAAGCAAATCAAATATTATTTAAAAAATTACACATTAATTATATATAAATTAGAAATTATATTAAGTCATTGTAATTAATAAAATATGTTCATCATATTATAATTATTGAAAATATAATAGTGCTATCATTTACAAAAAGAAACATAAATCAATTAGAAATAATATAATCAATCCATATTTGTTTAACAATTTCATCTCGCTTCCAATATATATTTCGAAGTTGTACTGGAGTGATATTATACTCCACTTGAGAACTTGCGTTTTTCTTTTCACTTTCCCTAATTTGTTCTTCATTTTTAGCACAACTTTCAAATAATTTATCGCTTTGTCTATACATTCTAATACAGTTGTATATAACACAACAAGCAATAACGATGTATTTTTGTTTCTTCATATCATAACTTGACATGTTTTTAAGTATAAGGAATCTTGCTTTTAGAATGTCAAAACATCTTTCAATAATATTTCTTAATAAAGAATGCATATAGTTAAACAATTCCTATGGACTTTGAGTCTTCCTCTGCCTCTATAATCTCGCAAATGATATCGTTCACCTCGGTACGGGTAAAGAAATCCAGGCATATTAGTATAGCCCGAATCAACCGAAAAGTATTTGCCTAACATATAAAGAACATAATATTAACAAAATTATTCAAAATGAATCATAATTTCTATGTTTATTTAAAATAATATATTACCTTGTAGAGGCATAGGAAATTGATTTGATGGATTTGTCACTGTTTCTAAAAGACCTCGAGAGTCATTTATAGTACCTTCTCATCCGACTGTTACATATATAAAACGCATGTCAAATGAGCAATAACACATAATATTTTGGGCTAGATTAATTCTTTTGCCCTTGTATGGTATTTGTTTATTGGTTGGAACATGTGCATCAATATGTATACTATCTATTGCTCCTACACAATCATAAAAATTAAAATATATATTAAAATAGTGATTAATCATAAGAACATAATTAAAATAGTAATTAAATATATGAATGTACCTGAAAATATTGAAAGAATTTTGAATTATGTTGAATCTCAGGAGGCGTATTAGTAAAAGATGGTAGAGTAATAAATCTTTTTACAAGACGATTAACTGCATATAAGACTTTACAAAAATACTGTGAAATTGTCCAGGTCAAATGTTGAAAGCATTTTGCATTGACTCTAGTTGTCTCACTATGCCTTATAGTCATCAAGCAAATTGCTACTTGTTCATCCATAGTCAAGTGACTTGTTGTCTTTAAGTGTCCTAAACTCTTCAACTCATCACATAGCTTAAGAAGATTATCTTTCGCATTCTTAAGTTTTCTTAAGTCCTTGTAGGATTCCAATTCAAAAGTTCCATAATCCAATTATGACCTAGTAGAGCAAAACTTCTACATGGTTGCTTTTGTAAATGAAAATATTTGATTTCTCCCCCAGCTAGAAAAATAGTGATTACCTTCTTACGTTTATCATCAGAATCTGATTCGAAATCTGATATGAAATCCATATATTTATAATGACAACATTAAATAATTAATAAAACATTCAATCAAAAAGTTTAACTGAATGTAGATAAAATATTCATACATTAAGCCAAATATGCATACAAATCACAAATTTAAAATGTTCAAATTATGGAATAATGTTTAAATTAAAAGTGTCAAATTAATAAGAATTCGATATGAAATAACATGAAAATATAACTAAAGTAACATAATCCAATGCAGCTTCGTCGTATCTGTCATCTTCAAAAAAATATTCCTGTAAAGTTGAGAATCATGTAAAGCCTTTATAGCTTTTCCATATTGCGCATCGTCAGCACCCAATTCATTTAAGGACTTCATGCATTCCATCATTATGTTACACTATTGAGATCTACTCTCTGCGATGGATGATGTTTTACTCAATTTTTTCACAAGTATATCATTCTTCCTTTCTGATTGTTCACCAAGTACAACTAAAACCTCTTCTACAATGTTAGAATGTGTCTTCTTTGCCTTCTTAATTTTAGGAGATTTCTTTCTCTTAGATATAGAAGTTATATCTTCATATCCGTTTTCATTATACAAGTAATCTTCATTAACACCATTTTCAAGTTACTTTTCTGTACTATTCGATGGAGATTTAGTTGATGTATGTGCATGCACACCAGTTATAGTAGTATCTCCAAAAATATGACATAAGTTTGAAAATTTCTTACATCATTTTTTCTTAAATCTGTGAGTCATTTTATGCACCTATAATGATGAAAAATAAATATGAGAATAAATATTATATAATATGATATATTAGTAAAAAACACACATTTTACCTTAAATAGATTTTACCAACATTCATTTGTAGCATGAACTTCACCAGTAAGGGAGTTGTAGCCGATTTTTGTTTCTTTCAATAAGTTCTTGAAATTCTTCAACCTAGCTCTTAATCCATTACACTTATTCTTCAATTGAATATCAGTATACTTCTTATTAAATTTTGTTTGAAGCGTTGCCTTAATATTCTTCCAACCAGATTTGGAAAAGATAGTAGTTGTTCGATTTCTCTTCTTCACTTCATCAATTATCAAGGAGACTAAATACATCTCTATGGTATCATTCCATACCCCATTTTTTCATTTATTTCCATACAATTATTAAAATCATTCATATTGTTCAAACTTTCCATCACTAAATATAACCACATATAAGTGACATGAATCATAACAATTTCTACAAAGTATTAAATGGTAAACATGGTTTAAAATAAACATGAGACAACCGTATTAAATGTTAAATTGCATAAAGTGCACAGAAATGATTGAACACAAATAAAGGTGTAAATTTGATTCTATAGCATACAAAAAAAGATGTAAATTTAAGCAAATTCATAGTATATGGATGATGGTCAAGCCAACAGCCCCACTTCGAGTCTCTTCACTGCCGCAAGCTTCTCTCTGCCGCCACTCTTTGTTCTCTCCTTTCTATTCACTGATTTGACAAATTAATATGTTGGACCACCCTACTATTTACTCTTCTTTCCTCTCCGCAAGCTCTCTTCTTTTCCTCTTTAACGCAACTCCTTGTTCTCTCCCCACTATTCACTGATTTGACTAATTAATATGTTGGGCCGCCCTACTATTTGCTCTTCTTTCCTCTTTGCAAGCTCTCTTCTTTTGCTTTTTCCCGCAAACTTTTTATCTCAGAAACCACTTCTCTTTATGTCAATATATTAAACGACTTCAAGGAAATCCTCCAAAGCTTTTGCCATTTAAGCAACAATTCAAAACTATAGCTTCAAGAATTACTATCTTGTTCTAAATAGTGGTGATCTTAAATGAAATGAGCATTTTGTTGCAAAAACAGAGCTGTTTATAAATAAAAACAAAATATGAGTTGAAAAGGATGATTGTATTCAATTAAAGAGAAGAAATATATACACAAGAGTTACAACAGAATTTCTGTAAAGGCTCCTACAAAAGTGGAGATAAACTCAAACTAAACAAATCTAAAACAAACCATAAATTTAGGAACTGAATCGAATACACCATAAGACATGGTCAACAAGTAACAACTATTACAACATGTGTTAATATACCCCCCTTAAGCTAGATGGTGAGGAACAATACATAGCTTAGACAGATGATGATGGAAAGAAGTTTTGGGAAGCGGTTTCGTAAGTGTATCAACAATTTGATTTGAATTGGATATGTGAGTGACATAAAGCTGTTGATTTTGAATGTGTTGCCTAACATAACGGAAGTCGACAGCCACATGCTTCACGCAACTATGAAGGGCAGGTTTATGACACAAGTATGTAACTCCTAAATTGTCACAATAGATTATAAGTGGCTGAGAAAGAGTAACATCAAGTTCTCTGAGTAGATTTTGAACCCACTTTGTTTCATCAAGAGCACTTGCAACTGCTCGATATTCTGCCTCGATAGAGGATCGAGCAATAGTTCTTTTTTTTTAAATGCCAACTAACAGGATTAGGACCAAGAAAGAGAATGTAACCTATGGTTGAACTCCGATCATTGAGATTGCTAACCCAATTAGCTACGAAGTACATGGATAAGTGGAGATTCTTACTGGTGGTAAGTCGATGATGAGCTGTGTTTTTTAAGTAATAGAGGAGAAGTTTAACACCCTTCCAATGTGCTTCAGATGGGGCATACATAAACTAAGAGAGCTTGTTGATAGAGAATGAGATATCAGGTCGAGTAAACGACAAGTATTGAAGCTTGTCAAGCACCTGTCGGTACTCAGTTGGTTCATGTGAAAGAGTGTGATCATTGAGTGACAGACTCTGAGTAGAGCTCATAGGAGTTGATACACCTTTGCATTCACGCATATTGAGATCATTAAGTAGTTCTAAAATATATTTTGTCTGTAAAAGAAGCAGACTATTTGCATCACGTTGAACTTCAACACCAAGAAAGTATGTCAATGGACCAAGATCTTTGAGAGAGAAATAGGATGCCAAAGATGAGATAACATGTTTAACTATCTCAGGATCAGTACCTGTAAGGATTATGTCATCCACATAAACATGTAAATACACAATACTTTTGAAGCAATGACAAACAAAGAGAGATGGATCTGATTTGGATTTGACAAAGCCCATGAAAAGTAGTTTGATGTTAATTCATTGTACCAAGCATGGGGAGCTTGTCTAAGTATGTAGATGCCCTTGTGTAACCGACAAACATGTGTTGGGTGATTAGGATCTGCAAACCCAGGTGGTTGATGCATGAAGACTTCTTCTTCAAATGTACCTTGGAGAAAAGCATTGTTTATATCTAGCTGATTCAACACCCAATTGTTTTGGATAGCAAGCAAAAGAAGTATGCAGACTATGGTAGGCTTGACAACAGGACTGAATGTGGAGTGGTAATTAATGCCAGGACGTTTGGTGAAGCCCTTGGCTACGGGACGTGCCTTGAATCGATCAACAGAACCATCAACTTTCCTTTTTATCCTATAGGTCTACTTACAATCAACAATATTATTGTTAGAATTCAAGGGAACTAATTCCCATTTTGTATTCCGAATTAAGGCATCAAATTCAACTTGCATTGCTGATCTTCATTTAGGGTGTTGTTGTGCTTGCTTAAATGTGTGAGAGGTTGGTGTAACAGGAACATGAGCAAGGTAATCAAAGGGCTTGCAAGGGTAGAAAATATTATTTTAGGATCAGGTGTTGGGACGGTGAGTTGTTGGAGGCATAAAGGTTTGGGTGGGAGTTGTCGATATTGTGGAATTGGTATGTGGAGAGGGAGTTGGAGGTCGACGGTGATAGGTAAGAAGGGGTTGGTTGTTGGCAGATGTGGTAGGTAAGGTTTGTTGAGGTGTAGGCTAGAAATAAGTAGAAGGTGGGAGTGAATTACAAACTCATAAGATTGTGGTTGGAAGAGATAGACGAAGTCGATTGATGGCATGTGTTGGGTTGTCGAATGAAGATGGGCGGTAGGAGTGGAAACAAGGCTTGTGAATCAGGTGGGTTAGGTGAAGGTGGTGAGTTGACATCTGTAATTTTCCAAGTGACAGAAGAATATTGATGTTTGATGTTAGAAAAGATGGTTTGAAAAGGGAAAGTATTTTCGATAAAGTGGACATCACGTGAAATATAAATTTTAGATTTAATAGGATCAAAACATTGATGGGCATGATGGGTTGGTGAAAAGCCCAAATAAACACAAGGTATGGATTTGGGTTCTAGTTTGTGTGTGGTATAGGGTTGATTTAAGGATAACAAATGTAGCCAAAGGTTTTGAAAGAATGATAATTAGGTTGGACTCTAAATAACTTTTCAAAAGGAGATTGAAAGTTTATAAGGGGTGTGGGTAGTCGGTTTATGAGATATATTGCATGTTGATAGGCAAAGGACCAAAAGTTTGAGGGTAGAGAGGCTTCATGTAAAAGGGTTTTGGCGTGTTTCAATGATGTGCCGATGACGATGTTTGACTATGACAACTCTTTGTGGGGTATAAAGAGGTGATATTAAGTGCTCAATTCCGTTGGAAAGAATGTAGGGATCAAGACTTTTAAATTCTCCTCCACCATAAGTATAGAGAGACATGATTTTAGTATAGAAAATTTTTTCCATTAATGGATGAAATTTGAAGAAAATATCTATAACCTCATTTTTATGTTTAAGAGTGTACAACCACATGTATTTGGTGTGTTGATCAACAAAAATGCAGTAATAGCATTTTTGGTCAATAGAAAGAATGGGTGATGGATCCCATAAATCACTAAATAAAATTTTGAGTGGGGCATCACTGGTGAGAGACAAAGGAGTGAATGGAAACCGATGAATTTTATTCGAACAACAAGAGTTACAAAAGGTAAATTTGTCTTTAGGGAGAACAGGCAAAGAAAATTTATTGAGAATAAATTTAAAAATTTGAGAGTGAGGATGTCCAAGACAATTATGCCAAGTATGACAAGATGGGGCTTTTGTGGTAGTGTTGACGATAGGCTTGTTGGCAGTGAGGTCAGGCCACTCGTAAAGTTCATCTATATTTCAGTTGTAAACCAACAAATTCTGTGTGTTCAAGTCCTTCACACAAAAAGAAGATGGAAAAATTCAATAGAAGTAAGATTATCTTGACAAAATTTGGAAACAGAGACAAGATTGGGTTTAATTTCAGGTGCACATAGAATATTTGATTAATTAAAGATCTTGTTTGATGCCATTAATTGTGTAGATCCAGTGTGAGTAATTGGAATAATTTTATCATCTCCCATTTCTATGCCTTCTGAACCATTGTACTCTTTAAGAATGTTACACTCAGTGGTGATATGGTGAGAAGGTCCAATGTCAAGAATCCGTTGATTGGTTGTGGATGGTACACCAGAGATAAAGTTTGCCTTGGCCTCTAGATGATTGTGAGGCCGAGACTGATAAACATTGGCAGTATGACCTGGCTTGTTGCATAATTGACAGCGAATGAAGGTGGTGTTGGAATTATTGTTTCCATGACGCCACTGAGTAGAGGTATTTTGATGACTGTTTGTAGAGCGAGACTGAGAGAAGTTGTGGTTTGTGTTACTGCTATTATTGGTATTGGGGCGATGAACTACGACTGTTGAAATTGTTGGCCTTTGAGCGAGTGGCAACTGTAGCAATGATTGGAGTGGGCATCTTTTTGGATTCTTCATGTTTGAGAAAGAGCTTATGATCAAGCAATTTTTCATACAACTCTTCATAAGAGATAATTGATTCTCATGCACGGATTGCAGCAGAGATCTCACGAAATTTTGGTCCAAGACCATTGAGAATTTTGACAATCAGTTCATCATTAGAGATAGGGGCACCAGCAGTAGCAAGTTCAGCAGAAAAGGACTTGATTTGATGAAGATAATCAACTACAGGTCGTGCTTCTTTGGAAAGACAAGCAAGTTGATCACGAAGGCTAAAAATTCTGGTTTGGGACTTGTTTGCATAAGATATGTGAAGAGAATCCCATGCAAGTTTAGCGGTGGAGGCTGCAGAAACAATTGGAGCAATTGTCAAATCTACAAAAGCCATAATAACATTTTGGATTAGTTGATCTTGGCGGAACCAGATGCTGAAATTTGGATTTTTAATTTATCGATTGTCTTGGGTAATGGTGAGGGAAGAGCTGCAGATGTTCCATTGAGATGCTCAAACAAATTATGTCTACACATGAGCATGGAGATTTGAGCTTTCCAAGTTGGAAAGTTGTGGCTGCCAACAAGTTTTATTCGTAATTAAGATACTAGATTGAACTGGACAACTATAGTGTTGCTATTGGCAGCATCAACATTTATGACATTCACGTTGATGGTCATTTTGTGGGTAGATAATCAGAGGATCACACTCGCAAGAGTTAGGAATGGAGCTTTGATACCATATAAAAAAATAGAATATCGGTTGAAAAGGATGATTGTATTCAATTAAAGAGAAGAAATATATACACAAGAGTTACAATAGAATTTATGTAAAGGCTCCTATAAAAGTGGAGATAAACTCAAATTAAAACAAATCTAAAACAAACCATAAATTTAGGAACTGAATAAAAATACACCAAAAGACAAGGTTAACAAATAACAGCTATTACATGTGTTAATACCTTTAAGTCGTACCTTGACCAATTTGAAACGTGAATAATGATACCACCAAAATATCAGGTACTTTAAGATAGTTACCAATGCTTCAAACCTAAGAACACAACTACTTGTTCATCGGAGCTAATTCTTACTAATGAACTAGATGTTCCTAAAATTGTAACCTTTTTACTTTATCTTCAGACAAGGTAAATAAATGATCTCATCTTCACTCAAAGACATGAAAGAACTTTCCTACTACATCTTTCCATTCACTTTTTTCATTTCAGGATTTGTCAAAGCACGAGGAGGGTATCGTTATATCCCTCAGCTAGGTGATCAAGTTGCATATTTAAGATAGTTATCGCGTCGTTATGCTATCCCTGAGCACTGTCCAGTGAGAAACACAAGAAGGGCCTCTCCCATGATACAAAACAACGTTGATGAATTTAATCAACACAAGAAGGGCCTCTCTCATGATACAAAACAACCTTGATGAATTTAATAAATTAATTTTAATTATACTATAGTAACATGTGCATGTTATTGTAGCATATCATGCACTTTCTTGCGTGATTTCGAAGAAGAGAAGGTGATGGATCTGTTATGTTTCAACACAAATAACAGCAGTTGAGCAACGAATTACAACGCACATATAAGTAAATGAAAACAAACTTGGAAATGACAAATGGTAGAAAATGCAAGAGAGGGCAAAAGATGTAAAAATCACAGCCCGTAGAAAATGCAGAAAAAGGTAGAAGACGACAAAAGATGTAGTGACAGAGAAATAGCAGAAGAGGCTAAAGACATAATTGACGCAGGGAAATCATTTTCATTAAATATAAAGATCTGTTTTCAAAATATATCGAAACGTTTTTTTACGTTTTCAAAAAATCATTGCTATTGTTTATTTTTAACAACAAAAGGAAAACATCTTTAATCAAACAGATTTTGTGAGACTGTTTCATTTTTTACAAAAACAGCAACGAAAAATTAAAAAAAGGAACCAAACACCTAATTAATAAATAATAACATCTTAATTCATTTGATTCGAATGGTTAATTTTTTAACTTCAATGTTATAAAATTTAGATAAAAATTTAAATTGATAAGAAAAATTTTAATATCTAGAAGTTTTATGATATTACATTATCCTAAAATTTATATATAATAAATATAAAGCAAAAGGGTCAATTTTGACCCTAATTTTTACATGTATTGACAAATTTAACTTTTAAGGTTTCAAATTGTACAAATAAAACCTTAATATTTAGAAAACGTTTAAATATAACTCCAAAATAACTAAAAAGTTGACAAATATATGACGCCATCAATTAGTTTTTAACATTAATTTATTTCTTCTACTAGCCCTATCTTGACAATTGGTTTTATTTGAAGATTGATGTAAAATTTAAGATCAAAATTGATCATTTTGCCTAAATATAGCAATAATAACAATTTAGAAAAAGCCTTTTCGTGAGGTTTGAAGAGTTTAAAAAATACGCAATCTTATTCCTAACTGATAAAAAAGTTATTTTAAAAAATTTATATACAATAAATACAAAATAAAAATTAAAAATTAAATAAAAATAAAATACAAATATTTATTAATATATATATTAAAATTAATAATAAAATTTTTAATAATCCCTATATTTTTAAATTAAATTAAATTTATTTACTTAAATTAAACAGAATCAAATTAGTTGAATAGTCTCTTCAAATTTAAACTGTAAAATTTACTAATTTAGTTAACCTCGAATGTAAGAGTTAATTTTTGTCAATCATCCTCCTTTCGTGATCACGGTCTGCGGTAGCTTTATCATCACTGAGGTAATACAAATATAGAATAAAAGCATGCACTAACTTTTCTAAATATTTTTAAAATATTCATACTTTATTAAAGAAATATATACATATCTTTTATTAATTTTGTTGAGTGATACGATTTTAAAACAAGTGTTTATTTTTAATTTATAAAAATATAAATATATAAGTTAAAAAATAATGTATACTTCAATAAAGATGCACAAAAAGATTCTCTAATGTATGTACAGAATGGACAAAAAGATCAGAATGTAGAAACAGAAACTGAAAATGAACAATTACACTTTACTAGGAACGCTCTTTCTGGGTCAAAAGGATCAGACGTGAATATATACTTGTTCTCCTTGACATTGGTTAGTGCCTGAACTGAGAATCACCAATTCGTCAATTCAATTACTAATTATCTTCAGAGACGTTGGACCAGTTACTGAGATCAATAAAACATGTTGCCATAGTATCGGCCGTTTAGATCACGTAAAGGGTTGGTGGGTAAAGAAAGAGCCAGTGAGAAGGGTTTATGGGGTTTCAATGGTGTTGGTCATGTGGTTTATGGGGTTTCAATGGTGTTGGTCATGTGTGAAATCTGAAGGTCCGAAACATTGGCAGGATCAAACAAGATTCAAGATCTCTCAATCAGCTATGATTTGCACAAGTATGAAGTTTGCATCCGATATATTGGCATTTACAGGCAACATAACCTGGAATCCAGAAATAGCACCAACCTTCTGCAGAATACCTATATAATCTGCAACAGAACAGCAACTGCGCAAAACAGGGCTCTCGTCAGGTTTCATGGTGACATCCTTTGAACTGAATCAACTTTACAGAACCATCACCACCGCATGTGAGAAAACCACGAGAAACCACTTGAATGTCTGTAACAGCTGCCTGTACATCAAGGATATAGTTATGGCCGTAGCACAGATATGAACCTAATAGTAGTTTCTGTTTAAGCAGAATAATGCTCAAGTAGGGTTTACCCTAACAACTCCACCAAAGCCCCGGGAACTTGGTTGCAGAAAGATGCGTCTATCATGCAGTTTTGGCCAATGATAAATCAACTTTGCTGCTTTAGCATCCCAAAGTTTAACATCCCCATCTTTGCTTCCAGTTAAGAACAAACTGGTGTGTGGAATGGTAGATATTTTGGTGACACTTCCTTCACTCGGAATAAATTCTATGTTAAGACTTGAAAAATGAAGCTAATAGATAGTCATCAATTGTAAAAGAAACGTGTTGATACCTGAGTGGGCTTTTGGTATGTACCAGAGCATCCCATTTGTATTCTGGTCGGCAGCTTTGTTACCACTCCCTTTCTTTGTGTCGGGTTCACCAGAAGATGAGCTGCTTCCTCCATCACCGTTACCAAAATTCCTGTATCTTTTAGTTTTTCCAGTTGCTATGTACCGGAAATCATGAAGCCCAACATCACCACCTTTACCGCCAGTTACAATGAGAGGAGAAATGGAACCACTTCCAATGTCATTGTCAAACACAGAAATGGACCGGGCACCACCTAGTAGCATAGAAGAAAGAAAAAATAACTCAGCCACAGAAAAGGGCCATCAAAATGGCTTCAACTAGTCCTAGTTTTAGTAAGTGGCTTTCATTAAACACAGCAACAAGAAAAGTATGTGAAGCAGGGGCAGGTCCTTGGCATCAAATGTGGGGATCATAGATTCTTCTGGTCTTTTATAAGTCACCCAACTTGTCCCAGAATAGTGTAAAGGACTAGCCAGCCTTTTCTGCCTTTAGTAATCTATTCTATAGCTTCCTGCCTGAAGACAGGGAAACGGGAAACAGAAGACAACCTTCGTGACAAAAAATGTTTGCTTGTGATGTTGTAGGCGGAGCCAATGTATCCCAGATTACTGCATTAATACCATTCGAGTTATATCCAGCTGCAGCAATAACTGATCCACTAGCAGCAACATAAGTGACATCCCTGCATAAGTATCAACAAATACCTTGAGGAAGTAGTCAGATACCTATTTTTTGTGGGAAATCTTCCGAAGCCAATATCTCAGCAAGTAACCACAGACATAAATGGACAATTCATAAAGTGCAACTCTAGTGTAAGAAACTACGTGTACTAGTCAGGAAGCTTTACCCCATCATATCAGAGATGTGAAAGACCTTTTACCATGAAAGTAAGATGTAGCTACTTCAAACCCAGTTGGTTAAAGAAAATGAAAAAGAACATGAAAGTTGCAGTTGACTTGCAAAGTAAAATGAAACATACGATGCATAGCCATTAAAGCAGAGAGATGATTCTGTTGGATAGATGTTGCTCCTTCCTCCAACTTCCAGCTGCCATGTACAAACGGTTCCATCTGATGCGGCAGATGCAAATCTATGTCCACAGCGGTCAAATTGCAAAGCTGATATTGATGCCAAAGCATATGGTGGAGGAACATTTGCAGCAGGAAGTACCCCATAAGTTGCAGTAGCTTTCTCCTTACCAAACTGCAACATCATGCTTTATGTCAGTAATATGTTGAAAGTGAAAATAATAATGGAGAACTGTAGTTCTAATCAAGATCTAAAAAGCAAATACTTGTCTGTTGATTATTTATCTAAAGATCATCTATTGGCCTTATTGTGGAACTTGTTCTGGTAGTAAGAGTGTACAAATCATAATCACGTTAACAATTTATTGGCTGTTAGTCAAGATTAAGACACAATGACACCACAAAGCAAGGATCAAGGCACTGGTATAGCATATGAGAAAATTTTAGAAAGTCAAGAAGCTAGTCATCAGTCAGGCACCTTAAGACATACTCTCTTCATCCTCGTCTCCAGACAATGCTACCACAATTGAATCACAGAATCAATGCAAGAAAATTTTCAGATAAAATAAATATCTTTATATCCTTGAAGGACAATCAGAAAGACACTCCAAACCTTCTTCTAAGAACTGAAACTTTTGTTAATTCAAACACCTTGACACAAACAAATGCAATACTGACTCAGTTGTCATACCTCCCACAGATATATATGTGTATTGCTGGAACCAACCAAGAAGAAAGGTTTCAAAGGGTGACTGGAGAGTGCCCTTGTACTTATATTAGCAACAGTAGCTGGTGGATCAACAGTTTCCTCAAAATCTTCCTGAACTTCCCAACCTAGTCCGGAGGCACCAATACCGGTATAGCCTGGTATGCCAAATGCTCCACCAGTCAAGTCTTTTCTTGGTCTAGTTAAATAACCCACACCAATAGTTGCCCCACCCAAACCAAGGTGTGATCCTTTCTTTATACCAAGGCCAACACCAGGAGAAACACATGTTGGAACTGGGGTTGATTCAGTGCCTGCCCAACCATTTGGTGGCCAGTCATTAGTAGACCAAACATAGTCTGATTGATCTCCTGATGATGCTGCATCTCCCCAAGAGAAAAAAATCAAACCCTGAGGCAGATACAATTGATGTTAGAACTCTTGATGAATGGGGCAGTAAATAAAGTAAAAAAGGAAGAATATCAGGGCCATTAGTGTTTAACTTTTCATTTCCAAGTAAAATATTTACCTCAACCACTGTATTTAACACTTTAGGACAGATGGAGGAGTCATCCAGATACTTACTTTTCGGTTACTAGCAAGTGCAATTTGACGTTCTTTAGTTGAGTTGATGCAAAGTGCCTGCAAGAAAATTAAGAGTTAACAACTATGACACAATACCTAGAAACTGAGAGAGTAGTTTTTAACTCAAAAGTAAAATCTACAGCAAAACTCTCTCCATCAATTTAGAGATGCCAGTTCAGTTTCCTTGTTAGGGCTAGATCAATGACTTTGTGAATACATTATGGACAACAAGAGAGAAAAACAAAAAATGTAATAAAACAATTACCTCCAGAAGCTCCCCTTCTCGTTTATATATTTCTTTAAAACTATGGAAACAGGAAACGTCATTTTTAATGATCGCATCCTTCTGCCAGGAACTCAGGAAAGCAGGGCCATTTCGGAAGAGACTCCTAGCAGATGAGCCAGCTTCTTCACTGTAAGGACTACCGCAAATCCTATGTTCATCATCAGCTTTTAGATCCTCTGTCATGCCCTTAAACATGTCAATCCAGCCTTTAGATGATTTAATGTTCACAAAGCGACGCCAATTTATCTTTTCTTGTGCAAGAGCCTCAGATATCAAGTTAGGGTCTGCACAAATATTCCACAATGTATCAAAATTTGAAACTTCATCTTTATGGCGCATTCTGCCTGCTTCTTCTTGATGGAGTTGTGACGTATTTGATTCTTCTAACCATACAAAAGTAGATATGTGTAACCCTTTCTCCACTTTCTGCTGCAGGAGTGACCCAAGTAGCCTAACATGATGAGATGAAATGTGAGCAAGTGTGTGATTCAATATTCTAACCATTATCCTGAAAGGATATTCAATTTGTTCCGTTGTCTTCTTGCTACCGCATCCAAAGTTCACTGGACTAGACAAGTAGGAAGACAATTCGCCCCGGGGAACTTCCAAAGAGCTACTGTCTTCAAGTTTTATGGACAACAAATGCAGCTTATGCTTCATGAACCTGAACAGGTGTTGCCACAAACAAGCCCCTATAATAACCTGTTTCTCATCATCTGGAAGTGAATGCAACCCTAATCCACTTGGCTGCTCTGATATAACCTTAGAATCCGTAAAATTACCTATTGACAAGTCGCAAGTCAACAACTCTGCAGCTTGGTGGATGACGCTCTTGAGATTAACAATATCTATTTCATATTGTGTATGCCCAGTACTACAAGATATTATGAGAGGTTGCACCATTAACAACATAACTTTTGGATCATGCTGAAGCCAAGCAGATGCAAAGTGCACATAGTATTCGAATAAATCTAGAACAGCAAGGGTTCTGCTAAAGATATCTTCAGAGAAGATGCAAGAAAAAGTACTCATTGCAGCTCTCAAATTCCACAACATGGACACGATTCCTAGAAGATAAAACTGGGAAGCATAAGACCAAGTGGATCTTAGCTCCATAGAAGTACCATCTTCAACGGAATAATTTTTTGGGTGAAAGTTAATTAGGCAACAAAAAATAAGATACTGTGAAAGTAAAAGGGAAGTATCTTGGATATCCTTCAACAATGGGTCAGACAAGAATGGATAAAATGCAGGTTTGCCAACAGTATAACTTGTTTCTTCTGCCTGATTTTGGGAAGTATAGTCAAGTAAAATGTCATACCCAATAAACCATGATCCCTTATTCCACAACCAGACAAAAATCTGCAAAAAGACAATTAAGAGAATCATTTACTGCAGATAAAATAAAAGAAGGCGCAACATACACTAGACTGTATATAAAAGAGAAGGCACTACTGTTGCAACAAAGAAAAAGAAAAGAAAATAAGAAGCAAGTGGGTCATATTCTAGTAGCTACAGACCATTTTAATTATGCAAGACGAAAACATGGTGAACTTTTGCTCAAACTTTGAAAGTCCCATGAAAAACTTTTGTTGAAACTCTTCTTTTAGTGTCCTGCCATGGGAGCACGAGGAATGCTGAACATATCCCATGTTATCTGGCCAATCAGGATGTTCCACTGCCACTTTTGAAAAATACTGAACAGCCAATTCTAATTTAGCATGGGAATCCAGGTGCATGGCCACATCTCCTGACAGCCAATTAGAGATATTGCTTGTAGAAGGCCTCAGAACTTGAGGAAGATGCTTGTGATGATCACCACTTGATCCAGTCCCCTGATCCATGGCTCCAGTAATGGTTAAAGGGGACGAAAGACACTCCAAGGCTTCGAGCTGGTGTAAGAGATATCGGAGTAGTTATTTGCAGAGACAATAAGAAAATAGTTGCATGCAAGCACATAGGATCTAATTCTAAATTTTAGAAGTGTTACAAAAGGCTTGTCATAGATAAAAACTGAATTACATGAGAGTAATCACTATCCACATATTCAATGGTTAAAGTACCATTTGGTAATATTAAGAGTAACACGACTAATATAATTAATCCAGAGATTGTTGTAACTAATTCCCATTTTTATTGCTATACCTGATGTGGTTGGAATGGGGAAATAGGTAAAGTAGGAGACAATGGAATCTAAAGAATTAGAACTTGTAGGGACACATGAAATGTAAAGCAAACTTACAGGAAGCCCACATCTGTTAAAAGCAGTAGCTGACATAAAAGTTGCCCATCTACCAAGAATTGCAGCACTTTGCTCTCCTGCGGCATTCTTCAAGCTGTTCTTGTTTACCAGTGAAAGGCAATAAAGACCAACAAGGGGGTCAACAAAAGCAACATGGTTGGATGATTGAACAGACTTGTCAATCCCTGAACTTGCTGAGAAACCAAGCATGCTCAGAAATGACTGACAATAGTTTCCCAGTTCCCACTGCAACCCCAGAGTATTTATTGTAAGTAATATATTCTAAAGAAAATTTTGGAAATAGAGAGTAGGCAATAAACAATGTTAAAGATTTGGAATTCAGGGACCTGTAACATGCTTGTAAGCCAGTAATCACCCCTTTCAGTTGTGGATGGAAGTATAAACTTTGTAATTAAGTACTGTTCTAATGGTCCACCACGACCCTCAACTAGCCTGCAAATTACTAATGCAAGCTGTTGATCACCTAGGTTCTTAACACAAACAGTAACTGCTGAATAAGTATCGCCCCCAAGCAGAAAGAAAGCAATAGCCAGCTCCAATTGATGTCTTCCCATTAAGACATAAGCATTTTTAAGAGCAGCTGCTTTATTTTTCTCCTCCTGCAGCAATTACTAAAGCTATTAAACAATAGATAATTTCTCTTATTTTCATTTTTGGAAAAGGTTTACAGTATTGAGATAAAAGTAACCATGGAAGCACAACCTTCCGTAGTAAGTTTGAAAAGCAAGTGAATGACATACCATCTGTTCACCATTTCAAGAACTGAGATGTATGCTTAACTTCAAGCAAAATAGCATGGTTCACATTAATACATGACATTAGCTCTCATCTATTAACGACAAGGTAAAGAGGTTCAAATTTTCTCTCTAGAAACTTAATCTAATCTCAGCATCAATACATACCTGAAAGTTGCGCACAAGAAATGCAACCAATGGTTTATCTTTTTCATCTTTGCTAATTTTGAAAAGACCAGCCAATACTTGAAGTCTATTCAGTGCAATGTACAAAAGGGCACAATCTTTAGGATCTTTTTTCCGAAGATATTGGGTCCTTGCTAATTTCTCCATCTGCATTTAAAGCGATAAGCATCAGGATCAAAACCAAACCAAAAAAAGGAAAAAAAGAAGAAGTAGATATTTCATAATGAACCTAATCATTGCTAAGAAGATAGGGAATATGGCTACATGTTCTAGTATTAGACCTTTCAAACAAGATAGTTGCAAAACTGAAAATAGAAAAGATTCCCTTCTAAATCAGAAAGCAGTATATCATGTGCTCAAATCATTGTGGCCGATTGCCATTTTTGTTCACTAAAAGAATATATTCTCAAGAATTTACCCTTGTACGCAGCTGTGAAACATTGGTAAACCAGAATCCAACACCAAGAGCACGCATATCATTCCATGATGGATCAGTTGGAAGAAAAGAGTTCAACAAAGTTTCCTGACAATCAGAATGGAAAGCCAAGCTCATGGGCATACTGTCAACATTCAGCTCTTCTATGGATGCCGATTTGCCAAAGCTTCGGGAAAAACATAACTGCTCAAACCTTAATAGAACCCAGAACCTTTACATAAACAAAGGAAAAACTGCATTAGGAATTACATTGATGAAGTGAGCTGTAAGAAATCACTCAGTAGGTTCAGCCTAGAAATTCCGTGACAGATACAACATTTTAAAGCCACAAATTAATCCCATATGCACATGTCCATGATAAGTCTCAATTGTACAGCATTCATGTTTTTTATCAGCATTTAAAAGATTGAATGTTATGCATAACAAAACTTCAGTAAGTGCCAATTCTTAATTTTACAAAAGGAATTTAAACCCAAGAAATAAACTGACATTTACTACCAAAGAAGCCACTGTATACAACTAATCAATCAGTCAAACTCAGAAGTACCTTCGCCCACATTCGTCAAGATTTTCATAGGCTGATGCAGAGTGCTGAACTTCACCAAGCAGATCTATAATTGCAAGAAGTTGCAACTTGTCTAAATTGGTCAAAGCTGCCAAATTATAGAACTTCTCAACAGGCTCAACAAAGCCAACAAGCTCTGACGTTATTGAAGAGTAACTGGACATACTACTTGAAGAATTGGAAGTTGAACTGTACAAAGCAAATTGCGAGAATAAAGCAGGTGATCTTTCATCGGCATTCCATTTAAATTCTTTATTAGTTGAATCTTTCAAAAGAAGTCCTTCAAAGTAATTTGACAAAAGAATCGATGGGATAATCCGACTGTGCTTCCCAGAGCCACATCTTCTCTCAGAAATGTTAGTATCACTAAGACAATCAACAAGGTGCCTGATCGACATATATGCACGTTTCCAGTTGCCTAAACATATTGAAGTTAATGCAGTGATCAAAATATGATAATTTTGGACTAATAATGAAAAGCAAAGAAAGTAGTAAAGCCCAAGAAACGTTACAATTCTAAAAAGATCAATCAAGATACCAATCTTATGTTACCAATGGAGAAGATCAGAAAAACTTATTTGACTGAATCCACTTTATAAAATCCTATAATCATCATAAATTAAGCACCTGAATATATATTGACAAGGAGTGCCTTGGGGTGATAAACGGGTAATGTTTCCTTGAGCTTGTTCGCTATTTCTAAGATGCTCCAACATTGATACATGGCACTTGAGCAATGGTTTTGTTGGGGCATAGAGATATGTAAGCTGCTTGTGGGCCAAATTTTCACAACTTTACTCTCTAAAGGAGAAGCAGAGCTGCTTCCTGCAGGAAACTTATCAATTAATGATTCTTTTGAATCACCAACAACAATACCATGGTCTGTCAGTATGGAGGAAAGCAGGTCCTTGTCTTCTGCAACTTCAGAAACTGCCATCACAAGCTTATTATGGATTTTGGCCTGCTGTTTAGCGTCACCAAGAGATAGCCACTGACCAAGTACGCTGAAGTATCTGTCATGAACAACAACAGCTGTAGCCTGTGGCCCCCAAACGAAGTCACAAAAAGCAGGAACAGTTTGCTTGATTGCAATACAAGACCAAAAGTGCAGATTCAGTGCTTTTCTGTGATTCAAGAAAATCTGAGCATTAGAACATTTCTGGGCATAGATCCGCAACTCATTTTGCAAGCAAACTCCAAGAACTAGCTGACCGTTAC
The DNA here is from genome assembly GCA_027568895.1 of Erythroxylum shatona. Lineage (NCBI taxonomy): Eukaryota > Viridiplantae > Streptophyta > Magnoliopsida > Malpighiales > Erythroxylaceae > Erythroxylum > Erythroxylum shatona. The sequence goes on along the minus strand of JAOSBK010000009.1, from coordinate 25,324,549 downwards.
CTAAGGCTAGCCATCTTAAACTGAGGACATCACCATTAATGGGCAAACTATCTTCTAAGACAAAGCTTCCAGCTCCCATAATGTTTACCAAGTCATATATGTGCATGATGCAAGTCTCTTCTACATGGCTTTCTTTGCAGATAGTTGCTATCCTGTGGCCATTATCAGTCAAGCATATAGCAGAAATAGGGCCATGATGTGTAACAAACTCGCCCACCAGCTCCCATGGAATGTAAGGAGTTCTATGATTTGAAGAGTTACTTTTCCACAATTTCAGACTACCATCACAGCTGCCCGTGGCCATGATATATGCAGGAACACAGGAACATGTATCTTTATGAAAGCCTAAGCTTTCTTCTTTAGGAATCAAATTCCCAGGACATACCACAGAAAAACTTGTAATCTTATCATGAGAGTGAGGTTCAGGTAATTGCGACGAGGAAGGATTAACACCAATACAGTATATCCTATTGGAAAAACTTTTTTCAAATCTCCATAAAAATGAAGTAGACTGACTTGTATCATCAAAATTACATATCCTGCATCTTTCTGACAAGTCAAAAGAATGTACAGTGACTTCCCATGAAAGAGCCCGAAATCCCTTGATCCATACCCCTAAAAGCAAAAACTTATTGAACTTAAAGGTCTTTTTACAAGTAGAAGGCAGAGGAATTGCGAAGATATTAGTAGGACCACCTTCATAAGGGCCATGACCGGTTACAGGTATAGTGCACAAGAACTCACATATTACATCCTTTTCCTGAATTTGAGAAACATCAACTATAAAGCAATCAACTCCTCCTTGATGTCCCAGAAGAAGTATGTGCTTTTTACCAAGTGTAGATGGTGCCCATTCCAAACAAGTATATAGGGAGCAGAAATTGTGAGTTACTAGTTTTCCACAAATTTGCCATGAGGGAGCCATGGTTGGGAGGTGAAGATTGCAGCTTGAAATGGGGGAGAACAACCAAAATAGAAGCAAACCATTAGAATCTAAAGAAGCAGCAAATCCAATTTCATTAATTTGAGGATGCATTACAATTTGTAGAATTTTTCCAGTATGACCTATGCTTGAAACATCACTAATTGAACATGAAAAGTAATGCTCTAAGTTGGAGACCGCTGCATTTCTATGTGTCTTTATATGGAACATAGACCAGAAGAAGGAATTACAAGGCAATAGATGTATCAAAGAGCATGTACTTGGTGGGCCAGACAAGTGATTCCTTAATATAGTGGCCTTATTGAGAAGTAGCCAGTCCTTACAATTAGACAAGTTAGCTTTCTTAAAGTTGCCAGCTTCAAGGTCTTGCAATTCTTGTCTCTTCCATAGACTTACACGGGGGAATCTCATAGGAGAGACATCATCAAGACAGTGAACGACCCAAAAACTAATCAAAGGTCCAGGACCAAACGCAATCAACCACTCACACCTCCCAACCTTATCAAGCTCACTTTCTTCCCTCAAGAAGAAGTCATAGCTGTCTTCTCCAGTACTACCTATGCCTCCGATTTCTGTTGCCCAATTAAAAAATACATCCTTGCCAAGTGTTCCATTCAGGGTTTGATTTATCTCAACAACAGCAGCAACACAAAATGACCAGCTCATGGCCTTGAAACCACAATTTTCCCTACCCAACTTTCTAACCTTCCCGTTATCTACCTCAGTCCATAACCTAACACTTCCATCTAAACAACAAGTTAACAAAACATGCCTAGTCAAAAAGTTCACATCTTGTTGCGATTTCCTCTCTGTTGAAGGCCTCCACTGGATCATTGACACAGGCATAGGATGAACCAGCTCAGTTTTCACAAATTCTGATATTTCATCACTATAACACACTAACACAGATTTACTTGCATTACTAGATCCTATACAATGCAATTCATTACTATACGTTGCAGTAGCCGAAAGCCCTGCAATTGACAAAGTGGCAGAAACTAAATTTTGAGGCTCATCTCTTTTAAACTTCCAAGCTATTTCCCACGACCTGTTCTTCTTCCTCCACAAAACGACATCGATTCCACCAGCAATAATCCCATCACCAGAGCCTGACCATTTGATTGCTTCCACCTTCGTGGATTGAACAAGCAATGCATTCTGGCTCCAAGAAAAAGAACCTGAATACATATGAATGACACAAAATCCAACTTTAAGATATTTAAATAACATTCAACATTTGAAACACAGCCAAGCTTCCAACGTCCAAAATTACCTTCCACGTCACTATAACAGAACAAGTAGATACGGTTGTCGACCGCAGCCGCAAGTTCTCCTTCGGACGGCGTCACTGGAGACCAAGACACAGCGGAAACAGGCAAGGAAGGGTTGGCGGAGAGCTGAAAGACTTGACGGAGGATTGGACCGATTAGGATTTCGCCAGATGAGAGAGGAGAGGGGAGTTGAGAGATCACCAAGACAGAGGAGGCACCATAAGCGATCCATGAGTAACTTCTAAAGTCTGGCAACCAGTCGACGGTGGTAGACGAACGGGTCGGGGCGGGAGGGATGACGTCAGAGCCGAGGAAAGTGAGAGGGAGATGATCGACGGGGTCCACGGCATATACCGGTTTAGTTTCCGGCATTCTTAATGGATTTTAGAAAGTGAACGGCCGGAGAAATCAATATTAGAGTGTGTGTGCCGTCAGCTTTGTTTCAGTGAAGATCTACTCTCTTCATTTCTCTTTCTTAAGTTCCTTCTCCTTTTAGATCTTTCCTCAGTTGCTCTTTTCGCACTGAACTGATTTTAGAGGCTAATGGTAAAAAGGTAAATAAGTAATAACGGTTGGGCCATAAATATAATTTTGTTTTTTAATTTGTTTATTCTCATTAAAAGAAGTTTCCATCTTCATCGTATCACTCTAAAGTTTCGCAAATGAACAGTTTGAAAAGATTGATAGTATATAACTTAAGGGTATGTTTGAGAGTTTAGGATAGAATGGAATCGAATGACAATTAATGGAACGAAATGAAATAGAGTAGAATGTAATGAAATGAGATGAGTCACCCAATTATTTAGAAGTTTAAATAAAATAAGAGGGTTTGGCAGGCAAGTTATGTCATTCTATCTTGACCCCTAATTTAGGAGGTCACAAAATATTAAATTTTGGATGATAAATGATAGCTTCCAAAGTCATCAATTGCTATTTCATCCTATTTCAAAATAGACTCACAAACAATAGTCTGACTCATTTGAATCATTCCATTTTATTCTCTTCCATCCCTCCACCAACATCTAAACATACCCTAACTGTCTGAGAGAGGTTTAATCATTATCAAATCAGTTTGACGTTTCGTAATAAATCAGAGAAGACCTGATAGTACATAACCTAAATAGTGGAGTAAATTTGATAAAAAAGAGTTTTACCAAATTTAGTAAATTACAACTTTCTTTTACACTACTTTTTTTTTTTTTGAAAAGGAAGGTAATATGATTAAAAACGACGAGAATAAATCTCAAACAACACATCGGGTATATCAACCCAAAGACGAAACCTGTCATGGCGAATAGAGTTACGCGCGAGCAGGTGGGCACCCCTATTCTCTTGACGCCTAATCCAATAAACTTTAATATTTGACCGAGAAGCAAGAAAGGCCTTACAATCGGACACTATCAAACCAAAAGCAGAATTATCCTCACACGAGGAATTAATAGCGAAATATAAGGACTGGCAATCAGTAAAGACACAACCAGGATCAAGTAAAGAATCGAAAACGTAAAGTAAACAGTGCCGCAAAGCAAGGGCCGCCGCCACCGCCGCTTGAGTACCACCTTCCTCATAGCCAGAAATGGCTAAAGAAAAGTTGCCTTCCGCATCTTCTATAGCCAAACCATAACCCACAAAATCCAAAGCGTCAAAAATAGCACCGGCAACAAATGCAAGCCAAGATGCGTGGTGGTGAACGGGGGCCAAGCGGATGGGAGCCGCACTAGCCTGGACTCGTGCCGCTGCGGCCTGCAATGTGGAAGAAGCATTCTGGAACTCCTCTAGCATAAGGCGAGTAGACTGGGTAATATGAAACGGATGTGGCCTGGTATTGGACCATTCAAACTTTTTTTAAAATAAAAAAAATCTGAAACTTCCAAAATTTATAACTCTTGATCCTGAACTCCAAATTTAACAAATTTGGTCTCTATAGAAAGCTTGAAGGAAGCTCTACAACTTCCATGTAGAACTCCACAA
>JAOSBK010000009.1:25275501-25294284 GCA_027568895.1 Erythroxylum shatona | reverse complement strand
TAAAATAAAATTATTAAATAATTAATACTAATATTTTTATATAATTAATAATAAAATAATAAATCTCCTACAATAACTATTTTAATATAAGGGGTATAATAGACATTTATTATACATTACATTCCATCCATCTTCCAAACTATGAATCATTTCATCCCTCTCAAAAACTTTTCACTATATTACATTCCACTTTATTATAAGTCATTCTGTTTCGTTCAAGTGTGCAGTACACATTGCTTTTCTTCCCCTTTCTGATTGAACAATTTGTGGGTGTAAAAAACTGAAGATCGAAATAGTTAATAAAAAAGGATGAAAAAGTTTAATTTAATATTGGTTCAGTAAACTAGAAAGTAACTAACTTCAAACATCACCAGAGTCCAAGTTCAGGCCAAATCTTATCGTAGGATCATCAGATTATTGCTAAGATATTATGTTAGAGTGTTCCATATTGTCAATAGATGAAAATGTTAAAAGGTTTATAAGTGGTAAGGATCAATCATCCAAACAACTAGTTTTAGTTATTTGGACAATAGTTGTCGGTTAAGTTCCAACCTATAGGAAAGGCGCACTTGATCTGAGAGTCTCAGAAAGGTTCGAAAAATAGACATGCCTGTACGATAAAATTTGGTTCTTTACTAATCTGCAAACTTGCAGAGGGGAAGAAAAGAGAAGATGATACATAGTGTCTGTTGTATTTTTCTCTTTGGACCTAAGCCATTGGCCATGTGATTTACAGGGATGAGTAATAAAAGATCAACGACAAAAGAATGAAGTTATAGAGAAAAGAAAAGAATCCTTGAAAGGTTATGCAATTTGGTACATAACTAAGACCGCTAACAAAGGATTGGTAGTAATATGGTACAATAGTAGGTCTAATCAGGGAAGCAGCACCCAGAAACTCTTTTTCTAAGCAGCACCCAGAAACTCTATAATGGAATAGAAAACGAATATAAGTTTGACATATTCAGCAACAAAGTGTTGAACAAATTTTGGAACTTGTGTATCTATCCATATTAGAAATGTGGAAAGAAAAAAAGGCCTTCCCTTCATCCCAAAAGTACATTTCATGACCATTCACCGGGAAAATCAATCAGAATACCTCTCTGATCCTTAATCATGATCGATGGTCCACAAAGATTAATCCTTCTGATAAACATCACCATGTTTTTAGCTTGACTGGTCTGTTATAACTCCCCACCCTCCATTTCCCCATTGTCTAGGGGTCAAGTCCTTTTATGACCAAAAAAGAAGGTATGTTAACTCCTGTAGGGTGAGCTCAAGGATTGATCCTCTCTTCATACCAATGCATTTCTCCGTCAGCACTTTGTTTCAAGGCAAACATTATCCTCTTGTCAGCCTTCAAGTTCAAGTAATCAACCTGGAAATTGAATGTTTCAACGAAGTCGGAAGAAAAAGAGAAAAAATATGATAAAGACATGTTTTCTGAGTTTAACCAACCTGATCTGGATCTAAAAGCAATATACAAAATGTTGCCACTGGACCTGATGAAGGATCAAGAGTGAGTTCATGTGGCAATTTGTCACTTAGACAAGGAAGACCTGGATTAGGCCCCAAGTACTGCAGTCTTGATCTTAGAGAACTAGCAAACCAAGATTTCTCTCTTTGCTACATAATTGATGACAAAAGTTCAGAAGAAAGTAGACCAAGTTCCAAATGAGTTAAGACAGGTAAAAACTGGCAACCAAAGCAGCAAATCCCTCTACATTATCCTAAACAATCAAAACCAAGGTGGGATTGGGAACCCAACGTCTGGAATATAGAGAAGATATGATCTTTAATGGACTACCAAGACAGGATCAGAGAGCTATTAATTTATTGTTCTCTCATTTTTCTCTTAGTAATCAGGATAGATAGACCTTCAGAAACCAGCATATATGTAATAGCAATTCCTTTAATCAGCGTCTAAGCTTCAACAAAAGTTCTTTAGAAAAATCATACTTCTACACTTTTACAGTATAGTTGTTATATCAGAACTACTGCCTCAAAAATTTGGAAGAATCACTGATCAAGGTAGTCACATATACCTGAAGCTTGGCAGGATCAGAGTTCGAAGAATCAATAACATCAACTTTTCCAGTGATCCGGAATTGCTCCCAAGAATCAGTGAAATACCAACATATCTTCAACAAAGTGAAATTACGTTTCAACTCAAACATATAATGACAGAAACAACCAAATTCTGAAATACGCTCCACCATGTAAACGAAATCCACCACAGCAACTATCAGATGAAAGGTACTAAAAAAATTTGTTGGCATGTGCATTTCACCTCAGCAAATGGACAATGCTTTAGCTCATCAATCTGAACATTCAAGTAAAAACAAAAGCTATATAAGTTTGCAGGAAGATCGAAACTAAGTGGCAGTCAGTTATAGAGCAAAAATTGAAGAAAAGAGAACCTTGTGAGTTCTAGAATCTGTGTTGATTTGAATCTTATCACTGTTCTCTTCAAATCCCCTGCAAAAGTCACCAAAATTTTATTCTAAAATCCCCACCAATAAATTTCACACAAAAACAGAGACATGGAGGAGACGTGAGAGTAAAAGAGAACCTGAAAACAACAGTGCGGTTTGAAGGCCTCCCATTATACCCAATTGTTGCCTGAAACCCTCAAAATCACAAACACACAAAATTAACCAAAACCCTGCCATATCGTGTCCCTTCTATGAATAAACTAAATCCTACAAATGGGCACCGTAAACGTACCATTTGGAAGTAGGACGAGTGTTTAACGTGGGCGTTTGACTCTAATGCGCTAAGAATCAGCTGCTTCCATGGACATTGACCTGCCATTGCTGTGCTCGCTATACCCTGCCAGAGTTTTTTGAGGTCAGGGCATAAAATAAAAATCCGTGAAATAAGTTAGGTTTTACAGACCAAAAACGACGTCGAAGTTGCCGCATGGCAAAGTTGGCCTAAATGCGTCATTGGATTGATAAGATCGGATTATATGAATTAAATTCAAAAGAATCTTAAATTTGGATTTAATATAATTTGATTTGATAACTTTAAATCAAGTTAATCTAATTTTTATAATTACTAGATCTTAAAAAATTTTGCAACTTTAAATTAAATTAAATTATATCAATTAAATTTGAATCATGTTAATTTACGATCTTCTTATAATTAAGATATTATATCTTAAATAAGAATCTTATATAACTCCTTTCATATCATTTTTTAATGTTAAATTGCCAACGTTTTAAAAAATAGACTAGAAGTTAAACGGATAAAACAATAAGTTTAAAGTTTAAAAGATTCAATCGATATTAGATCGTCGTAAAACTGGCTAAAAATTAAATAAAATTAAAGAATTAAAATATGATTAAAAGAAATTGTCCTTATATATATATCGAAGAATTTAAAGTTTAATTGAAAAGTATTATTAAGTTAATATTAATTGATTTATTTTAGTTTATAAGAACTTATTGATTTACAAAAATTGATCAATTAATTAATAAATTTTTTTGGTAAAATTAATTAATAAATTGATCAGTTTTTAACAACAAAAATTATTAAAATAAATCAATCCGAAGAGTCAAAAATCAAACTAAAAATTGAACAATTAAACTATTGAATTGGCTGAACAAATTTATCTATATCGGAGTAGCTCTCATCCATATCAAATTAATCCTCCTTTAACTCATAATTAATAGGAAGTTATTTGAGTTACTTAATTAGTTTATCGTTAATTTGACTTAAGTTCATGAATCTTTGTTCAAATTTTGTGAGCCAATAAAGAGTTATGAAAGGGTTTGAAAAAAAATTGAACTAAGTTAAAAGTGAATTCACATATAATTAATATATTATATCTTAAACCAAAATTTTAAAATAATATAAGTTGTGAATTATAACTCACTTTATTTTTATATATCTATTTAATATAAGATTACTTTATATGTAAATTTATAACATTAGACATATTAGAGGAAGCATTTAATTGATTAAATTAAAGATGAGTTTGATCCATAAATGTCGATGAAACTTCAATTCTTAATTGCAATACAAACATCGTCTTAAGACTCTTGTCTCGAATCGTTTGTACAATGGAGAAATTTTATATCAATAATGTTTTATAAAATTATATATTTTGATTAAATTATAAGTTAAATGATAATTTCATTTAATTTATAAGATTTAAAGAGATTTTCTAAAAATTCTATTAAATTATGACTCAAATGAAAATTTTAAAAGCTAAATCATTATGTTTTTTAGATCTTAACAATTTGATCAACATTTTGAGTATATTAAAAGGAGGGAAGCTTGATGAATGTATTTACTACTTAACCATATCCTACATTATCCTTAGTAATCAGAATTTTAAAGAAATTTCTTTTTAATTAATCAAATTATAATGGAAAATTTAGAGTTTAGGAATTATAATTTAAAATTTAGAAATTTGGGGTTTAATATTTTTAAATTTTGGAGTTGTAAAATTTAAAATCTAGGCCTTAAGAGTTTAATATTGAGCATACAAAATAATGAAATAAGTGTTGTGAAAGAGAACAAACTTTAAGGATTACAGTGTCTATCAGGAATTACAACCTTTTAAATAGACTTCACAATGCATAACGGAAAGGAAATAAACTCCGACTATTTATGGAATCATGCACAACATGTAGTAATAGCAAAGGAAAAAAATAAGCAAAAAAACATGCATGACTAACTAATTCTTCTCACGTTGACAATATCATGTGCCTATAATTTTGGATCACTTTTTAATATTTCCCCTTGATCCAAAATTGCATACATCAAGCTTGGATCTTGGATATTCATATTTGCTCCTTATTAATGATTTTGTGAGGATATCAATTGGTTCCTCAGTATTACAATATTGCAGCATGATTTTTCCTTCAATAACAAAGTCTTTAATAAAATGTGCCTTTATATTGATGTGTTTAGTTCTTCCATGGTGCATAGGATTTTTTGAAATTGCTATTATTGCTTTTTTATCATAATATATCTTTGTGGCCTTTCTTTACTCTTGTCTAAGTTGGTCTAACATTCTTCGTAGTCATATTGCTTGGCATGTCGTTGCAGTCAGTGCCATGTACTCAACTTCTAAAGATGATAATGTGATGGTAGCCTATTTCTTTGAGCTCCATGACTCCATTCTTGATCCTAGATCAAAAGTGTAGCCTAATGTGCTCCTCCTGTCTTCTATAGATCATACCTAGTCACTATTTGTGTACCCAACTCGCTCACAATAGGTCGTATGTTTATACCATATACCCAAATAAAAAGTTACTACAACATAACGCAAAATCCATTTTGCAGCCCCATAAAGATGCTTTGTAGGAGAGTGTATAAACCCGAAAACCACACTCACTGAATGACAGATCTCGAGCCTTATGTGAGTTAAATAAATAAGGCCTCCCATTAAACTCCTGAATAGTTATCTATTCATTTGTTCAGTGCCATCTTTTAGCTCCAATTTTAGTTCATATTTATAGGTGTGCCTGCCACCTTACAATTCACCATATGAAATCTTTTAAGCAAATCAGATGCATACTTCTTATGAGAAATGAAAATTTCATCCTTAACCTGCTTCACTTATATACAAAGAAAATAGTGCAGCAATCCCAAATTTGACATTTCGAACTATTTCTTCATGCTTGTTTGAAACTGGTCAAGAAATGAAGAGTATGAACTCATGTAGATCATGTCATCTACATAGAGGCTGACAAATAGAATATCTTTTCCTTGCTTCTTTATATAGAGTGTAGGATATTTTTGCTTCTCTCGAAGTCATTCTTAATGAAGTAGGAGTCTATTCTTCCATACCATGCTCTAAGGACCTACTTTAACCCGTAAAGTACCTGTCTCAGCTTATACTTTCCCTTCTTCACCCTGAACTTTAAAACCTATAGTGTGACAACCTGTTTCATAATAAGGGTTAGAACCCTATATTTCTGTAATTGAGAAATAGTAAGAGAGATTAGAAAAATGCATTTCACGCTTATGCATAATGGTAACATACACACAAGTGAATTTGATTATTGCACACATTACAATGAATTGTTTATGCACTCAATTGTCATTTTTTGGATATAAATGATTGTTTTAATGCAATTATAATGTAAACTGTGGATTATGTGTCTTAAAAATTACGTTGGTGTGTATAAGTAGTGAATTATAAATTTTGGTTAAATATGAGAATTTTATGAAATTAAGGGTATTTTTGGACTAGGAAAAATGCCAAGTGGTAGAACAGTTGATAAATGATAGTAAAAATAAGAGTCAAATGGCAGTGAAAATTTTTATAAAGGACATTACGATTTAATGACAAGTGTCATAGAAAATCGGGAGACAATTGGATTAGAAATGGGGAGATAAATGAAATAAGCAATTAAGTGTTATTTAGCATAAATCATTTAAGTGAAAGGTGTCACAAGTGTCATAACACCCACCAGGTTTTTAAAACCATATTATTGTCCATTTGAAAGACATCTTCGTTGTCTTTCATTTCTACCAAAAACACTCCCATCTTTTTCATTGTTCTGACCATCTACGAAACTCTTACCACCCTCTATCAAGTTGATTTTTAACCTTAATCTTATAGTAGCCACTTAAATATCTTGCTATCTTCTTCTTGCTAAAGTCCAACTTTTTCCTCCTTAAAATGAGATGATCTTGTGGTGTTAAAGAGCTAGGGTTAAGAGTGATTTGAAGGTCCTAAAGCTTAAACAAGTAAGTTTTAAGCACTACTTTTCTTTATTTGTTGGATGAAGCATTTTTTACGATAGTTAATAGCTAAAATGATTATAAAATGGTGATACGTATATGCTGAAACGTGAATGAGAAAACCTGGGTATGTTCATCTCTTGCTTTTACATATATGATGATGATCAATAGTTCTTAAGTTGTTGTTGTGATGGTTTGAGTTATATGATCGCTAAAGATGATGTAAAAAAATGCAAAAAAATTTGATAAGTAAATCAGAGTACATGCTCTGCTTTCACTGTATATTTACGTGAATCTTGTTGGGTTTTATAGACATGGATTTAAGTTAGTAGGAGTTAAGGAAAAAAGCTAGTGTAATGTGATGTTTTGAAATAGGAAGGATTAACATGATAGTGAGAGATGAAATGAAGAAGTGCAGAAAATGAAGAAGTGCAGAAAAATGGTGAATATGTGTAAACGATATGTTCTGTTTTTAATGTTTATGATCAGTCATAGATTTTGATTTGTATTGGAATGAGTTAAACTGAAATGGAAGTAAGAATGAAGAGGAAATAACAGACATAAGTTAGAAGTGGTAGATTAAACAAAGGAGATGAAGAAGTGATGAAAAAGACGTTGTTTCATAAAATCTGGAGAAGACCTTCTGTCATGATCGTGCACAAGCACATCATGATAGAGAGGAACTCTTTGTGGAGTTGCACGATCTTGCAGAAGCACGATCTTAACAGAAAGGAAAGATGATGCAGTGCACGATCGTGCACAAGCACGATCATGACAATGAAGAGCCTAAGAGGAGTTGCATGATTGTGCACAAGCACGATCATAACAATGAAGAGCCTAAAAGGAGTTGCACGATCGTGCACAAGCAAGATCATGGTAGAAGGGAGTGCATAATCGTGACAGAGATAAGGTATCCAAAAAACCATGATCGTGCACAATAAGCACGATCGTGACAGTGAACAATCAACTGGAATTGTGAGAATGATGAGATATATGACAGTTTTGAACATCCTTCACTCCCTTGGTCATAACTTCTTCTCCGAACCTCCGATTGACTTGAAATTTGGACCGTGAACTCCTCACACGTTGTCTTTCCTCTCTTATAAATTTCATGGTCATCTGAATTCATTAGGAGAGTATTGATAATGATTGATTGATGAGTTTAGGATGAAAATGATGAAGTGTGCTAAAAATTGTTCAATGGAGTGTTTCGTTGAATAGTCATCTGTATTTTGGCCATATCTTGATCTGTATATATCTAAATGTAATGATTTTTTTTTATTTATATTAAACTAGAGACATATGGATATAAATTTCATGAAGGAATCGAGTTTTAATTATGTCTCTAAGAGTTTCAAAATTTGGCTCGAAGTTAAGTACTGAGTGCTGTTGTAGTTTGAGTATAGTCTAAAGTATTTTGTATATAACTTGCAAAATACTGAACCGAATTATATGAAATTTAGTTCATTAGAAACTTAATACATAGAGGAAGATTGGTTTAGAAGAAAGTATTGCCTAAATAGTTCATTTTCCTTGTTTTAAATAACCATGCAAAATTGACCCAAAAATTTGAGAAAAGTTAGAATGATCGATTGATGATATTATAACTTAGTGAATGAATTGTTGATACCAAAGTACCAAAGGCATGTGTATAATGGGAATGAAGATGTTCATATGATAGTAGTTGTGATTCAAAGAAGTGAGTAATATGTGATAAGTAAAGGTGAATGAGAATTGGACATTATGAAAGCATATAATGCTAGAAAAGAAATGACGAGTAATTAAATTATGATATTGGAATAACCAAGTGATCTTAAGGTGTAAACCTAAGAAAAAGTTAGACACATAAAAATGATAAGGTTTGATTGATCAAGAAACATGATTAAGGAAACATACCTGGAATAGTCAAATTGAGAATGCATTATACATGACTCATATACACATGTGTACAATGGAATGTTTATGTATTGTGCAATTAATAATGTATGTGCAATGTGTGTATTACATAATGTTGATATGCAGGATAAAATGTTCACATCCAGACATTTCCGGATCATGGAAGGTAATGTTAATCTGGAGCGTACTGTGAGTAACCTAGATGGTATCACTTAATTAATTGTTTGTTTTAAATTCTATATTGAATTATGTTGATTCCGAACATTGAATGTCCGAAGCGTTTGATGCATGAATGACATATTGGAAGTGTTCCTTGTATGTGAATATGAGGAAATAAGTGATTGCTCAACATTTTTGTTGAATTTGATAAATGTGAATGAGAATGCGATAGTGAATATGATTGTGTAATACTGAGCACTTTTAAGTGACTAAATATATGTGATGTATTTCATTACATGAATACATGAACAGATAATGACAGTTGTGACCTAAATAGCTACCGAAAAAGAGCTTAAAGCTCAGAATGTGATTAAGAGTTAAAGGCTAACTATGTATAATGAGTCATGTATCCCCAATGGATAAGAGACATGAAAAATTGTAGGAATAGTAGTTTCGCAAACTTTCCTATTCGTTTCTAACAAACAAACAAAATCAGAAAAATTAAGAGAATAAAAAATAAATCAACACTGAAAATTTGATAACGCAGTTCAGCACACCTTGCCTACGTCTGCGGGGTCCTCACCTAACTTAATACTTTCACCGAAGTACAATAGATTTACCCAAGGCTTTACTGAGCCGACACTGCTCAACCCTTGGCACTATCTCTTAACCTCACTTCCCTTGAAAGAATTTTACACCCAATAATACGATTGCCTCATACTATCCTCAACAAAAGATTTTCTCAATCAATCTTTTAATGAAAGAACAATAAATAAAAATAACTCAAATACTTAATTAACTAAGAACTAAACGACAATATACTTGAGATAAAAGAAAGACTTCCCTATGGTTTCATCTTCTTGAAATAATCCTTTAATTGAAATGATCCATTCCAACTTTGACAACTTCGATTAAACCATATGGAAGTATAGATAATATATGAAGACCCATGGTGTTTTACTAAAAAAACATCTCACAACCCTAGATGAATACGTCTAGAAAAGTAACATGCTGACCCACTGAATCTCTTTACCGTGGCTAACCCTTTCTTCACTAAAGCATGTCACAATGTTTCTTCAATTAATAACTAACACCCACTACAACGTAGCTAACATTCATTGTGCCATGAACGCACACATCACAACCACGGTTTATGCAAAACAAGAGATTCACTTCAATTTTCTTGAATAGAAGCGTGTACACACTAACACCTTCTCATTCGTTATTCAGCACACTTACAAACACGCGACACTGCTGTAGTGTTGATTCAATAATCAATTTACTTCACACACGCCATATGCTGCACACACACATCCACTCAATACCACACACACACACACACACATACCCTTGAGAGATTAACTTCCGCCGTAGATTCAAGATGTGCACAAATCCCTCACATAATAAGAGTCCTACTATAACCATACAACCACGACATCCAATTCAAACTGCAACAACCTCATCCTTTTATGTTCTTCAATCCACAAAACCCACAAATCTAGCAATAATTTCCAACATGTCCATCAATAAGACAATTCCAATATCAACATGATAATAGACTCCAATGTAGTGTAGGATTCTATCACAACTATAAGATTATCCATATAGCTTTTGAATCTAAGTCATTATTCAATTAATATCTTATATATCTAATTAATAAATAATGCCAAAACTAGTTACTTAGATATATAACATATATCCTAATAAGACAGTTATCAATGAACCCGGTATCCACAATAGATACGGGATAGTTATAGGCACTTGGTTACAATAACGTTAAAAATCAGAAATGATTGTCATGAGCACTACATATATATTTAATATGTATGCTTCAGATGATTTAAATTGATTGTTGAATTGTGTTGAATGAGAACGTAAAAATTGTGAACAAAGTATTATGTGATGCTACATGATGATAAATGAAATGACGTGAATTATGTGACTGTATGAGTTGATGTGTTTTATGATATAAATGAACCATCAAAGATGGTTAACTCACTGAGTTCGCAAAACTCACCAAAATTGCAATATTATTTTTTAAGCTCAGAGGAGTTACCCCGTTAGACAAACGGGAGTCTAGCCACTGCATTCGAGTAAGAGATAGAGGTCGAGATTAGTTCGCATCTCTATTTGCATTTCTTTATTTTTGTATCAAATTGTGTATTCCGTAATTATTGTACCTCGGTTATTTGAATAATTTTATTTTGTAATAACTTTCCAAATTGGAAATGTTTGTAAATGAGATTGATCAATAAGTGTAGTAACACTTGTGAATGCAATGTTTATGAATAAAGTGAGCCCAATTTGTTTATTGATTTCCTAACTATGCGTGTGATGTTTGAAAATTTTGTAATGAGTTTACGTACTCAGATATCACTCAAGATGTCGGGTACATGTCTTGTGAGAGCGAGGTGCCACATATAGGTTGTGCAACATAAACCTCTTCTTCTAACTCCCTATTTAAAAAACCAGACTTTACATCAAATTGGTATACCGGCCAACTTATTAGCACCCTAAGAGCCAACAATATTCTTGTTGTTTCAAAGAATGCAGCATGTGAGAATGTGTCTTCATAATCGCTAACATGTTGCCGGGAGTACACCTTTGCCACTAGTCATACTTTTTGCTTCTATATGCTTCCATCTACATTGTACTTAGTTCGAAACACCCATTTAACTTCAATCGCCTCCTTATCTTTTGGTAATTCTGTTAACTCCCATGTGTCATTCCTCTCAATTGTCATCAATTCCTCCTTCATAGCGTACTTCCACTCTTCTTTCTCCATAGCTTCTTCAACTAAACTTGATTCGGCCATGTACAAGGTTTGAGTTGATTTGTAAATATCTTTTAGGGATTTGTATTTTTTTCAGTGGCTTTTCATCATTTGAGCTTGAGGCTCATAAGGACATTTCAATGCTTAATGGAGTAGAGTCTCTTGATGCAGCTTGATGCAAGGGATTCATTAGGAGTGTCAGGTGGGGTGTGAGGTTGGTTACCATCAATATCCTATTCTTCTCCTGAGATCAATTCCTCAAATTGAATAGCCCCTTCGTTTCCTTCTTTCCATACCCATCTTCCTTCTTCATTGAATATCACATTTTTATTGACAACGATCTTACTGTTGGTAGTATTGTAGAACTTGTATTCCTCTGAGTTGGTGCAATAGTTAATAAAGACGCATTTTAAGGCCTTCTCATCTAACTTGTTGCACAAATGTGAATTGATCAACATGTAAGCGACATATCTGAAAATCCTCAAGTGACTTTCTGCATTTATTCTTCCCTTCCAAACTTCATAAGGTGTTCGATGTGGAACTACCTTTGTGGGTGAAATATTTAGTAGATAGACCGTCGCAACAACTACTTCTCCCCAAAACTGTATCGATAATCCTTTCTATTGAAGCATACTTTGTACTATTAATATAGTTCAATTTTTACGTTTAGCCACTCTATTTTCTTTGGCATGTATGAAGCAATGAGTTCTCTATAGATGTCATGTTTTATACAAAATGAGTTGTACTCTTGTGACTTGAATTCTCCTCCTTAATTCATTCTCAATACCTTGATATGCTACTAACTTTGTTTCTTCACAAAAGCTTTGAATTTCTGGAAGGCTTTAAAAGTTTAAGCTTTGTTCTACAATAAATATACCCAACTCATATGATTATGATTGTCAATTAACAACATAAAATATCTACTCTTTCCAAATGTCTCTGTCTTCATTGGTCCACAAAAATCTATATGGACTAACTTCAAATTGTTTGACGCTCTCCATACCTTTTCTCTGGGGAACAACCTCCTACTTTGCTTCTTGAAATGTAGGCTTCACGTACTCCCAAGATATCAAGCTTGGGTAGACCTTACACCGTTCCTACTTGTTGCAATTGATTTAGTCCATTTAAATGAAGGTGACCATATCTCCAATGCTATAGCCTTGTTTCAACATCTCCTTTGGTCATTATAGTACACTGTTCTAATTGTGAAAGATCCACTAGAAATAAATTATTCTTTGTATACTCACTTTAGCTAGAACTTGACATGTTTTCTTGATTTTAATCAAACATGATGAGCTATCAAACAACATTGAATACCCACATAACATCAATTGTCACACACTTAATAAGCTCCGAGATAAACTCAAAACAAAGAAAACATTGTGAAGGTATTTTATTTTACCATTACTATTCTTTAGTGCGATTGTGTTATTCCCTTCAACACGAATCTGTTTATTGTCTCCAAGTCTGACACTCATTTTGAAAGTTTCATCCAAATCGTTGAATATCTTCTTGGTTCTAATTATATGATTTGAGCATCCATTGTCTAGGAACCAAATGTTTTGTTCGATTTGTTTTTGTTTCACCATGAACAACTTGCACTCCTCTTCATATTCTTCATTCTTGGCTTCTTGTGCATAATTCGCCTGATTTTGTCTTTTCCAATAGTTTGCCTTTATGTGACTATCTCATTTACAGTAATGACATTGGATTGTCAGCCTAAATCCTTTAAATCATCCTCAACTTGCTCCTCCTCTTTCACGACCTCTCCCATTAGGATTTTTGTCATTATGATGCATCATTCCTTCCACTGAAGAAGTCTCCCCCTTTATGTGAAAGGCCTTCTCATCCATCTGCTCATCTGATCTGTTGAGTTTAGTTTCATGGGTTTGCAAAGATTCCGTTAACTTATTAAAGGTAAATATAGTTAGATCCTTTGATTTTTCAATAGCTACTATAATGTGATCAAACCGGGGCATCAGACTTCTCAACACTTTATTCACAACTACTTGATCCTTGCATTTCTCTCCATAAATTTGAATTTGGCTCACAATCATTAAGACCCTTAAAAGATATTCGTGTACCGGTTCATTATTCTTTATAGTTCCAGTTTCAAACTCTCATCGAAGTGTCTGCAACTTAATGGTAACGATTTTTCTATCACCCTAAAATTCTTTCTACAAGATTTGTCATGCTTCTTTAGACAAAGCCACATTCATGATCTTTGGGAAGATGTTTTCGTGGATAACTAGTTGTAGAAAGAAGAGTGGCTTTGCATCCTTTTTCTTATTTTTCTTCAATCTAGCTGGATCATTAGGATCTATAAAACCTTCTTCAACGAGATCCCACAGATTTGCGACTGATATAACATCCTCATATTCACACTCCAGAATTGATACTTGTCATCAGTAAAGATTGGGATGAGTGGCTATGAGATTATAGATCTGTTTGCTGCCGTTTGTGAATCTCTCATGTTTCACTCTTTCAATCAGCCGATTAGAGATGAACTTGGCTCTGATACCGCAATGTTGTGAAAAAGAACATGTTGTGAAGATTATGATGTGTAGCACCTCACTCTCGCTAGACACGTACCCGACATCTTGAGTGATATCCGAGTGCGCATCCCACTAAAGTGGTGTGCTAGTAAAGTCAATCAGTCAAAAACTTAGTATAACTTTTTTTCAAAAATATCAAACGTGTACACAGAAATCAATCACCAAATCAGGCCTGTTTTAATCATAAACTTTTTCAATCACAGTAATACAATCATCAGCATTTTAATAGCCATTTAGGCCCATTTCAAATATAGAATACTTGTAGCCATAATTTCATTACATTGTAAAATCATTTACTAGAAAGTTATTACAAAACAAAAATGCTCGAATACCCAAGTTACAATAATTGTGAAAACTCTATTTGATACAAAAATAAAGAAAACAAATGAAAATGTGAACTGATCCCGACTTCAATCTCTTACTCGATTGCAATGTAGACTCCCGTTTATCTAACGTGGTAACTTCACATCTTTGCATTTAACATAATTCATCATCTGTCACATTCTCACTAACAAGTAAGGTAATTTCGCATTTCAAATAAACAAACGTACTTATTTAAAATGTGTATGAAATGCTTATGTGACTCTTTTCTAATTATTACATTATTGTGACCGAGTGCCTAACTGTCTTATATCCATTGTGAATATCAGGTTCATTTATAACTGTCCCTTATCTGTTGGGGTTACAATACTCATTTTATATAGTGAACCTTTGACTCTTATACACTTTCTGAGCTCTAGGCTCTTTTCACATTTTGAGCTTTAAGCACTTTTTTTGACGGCGACTCCGGTCACAACTGCCTTTATGTCTCATACAATCATGTAATGAAATGCATTACATTCATGTAATTTCAGTCTATCACATGTTTTCAAATTCACAATGGTTTTTGGACCGTGGTCCGGCATTCAACATAATGTTGAGTATCACTGTTGGATTCATATGCATATTCACAGTTTTCTTCCGGAACTAGGTCCGACATTTAACAATAAAATCATGTATCACGTATTTCATCAAATTCACATACAAGTAGCACTTCAATATCACATACTTGCATCAAATCTTGGACCTTCATTGTTCGACATCACAAAAAATCAATCCGCATTCATATCATCATTTAAAACATATTTTTGAAGCAAATAATTAATTGAGAGAAACTGTCTAGGTTACTCACAGTACACTCTAGATTAGCACTAGCTTCAATGATATGGAAACGTTTGAATGCAGACGCTTATCCTAAACATCAAAATTAAGCAATACACACAATGCTCACATACATTAATATTTGCACAATTATAAGCATTCATTTATGCACACATCACGGGGATCGCTCTATCATTCACATCACGTAAACATTCATATTCCCAAACTCGTATAAGTACCATTTATACTTATGGTTTATTCCTCATTAAAATCATTATAATCTAATTTCATAACCCAATAAATCATTTCAGATTTTTCTCCAAACACTGACTTTTGGGTATTGTTCTTGATTATTTAGACAATAAAAATGAAGTAATTTGGGAGCACTTTCACTTTGAAAATTATCCTTCTATCTCATAAGTTTCTAATGACATCAAAATCATTCAAGGTTAAGTAGTGTGAAAGTTATACTCCAAATATTTTTGGACTGCTTTAATTCTGAGACAATGCCCTATACTCAACTTCCACCCAGAAATTGAGATTTTTAAAGTCCGATTTAGAGTTTTATTTCTTCAGATTATTTGTATTCTTATGTCTCTAGTTTACTCCAAATTAAGAATCAATCCATTTGGATAACTACAGAAGAAGATATGCCCAAAATAGCAATACATATTCAGTGTAGAGAAAAGTTTGCCGCGGTGAATTCTTAAAGTTCGCTACGACGAACTCCTTTTGAGAGGAATTCTGGTGAAATTTTCACAAGTTCA
The DNA here is from genome assembly GCA_027568895.1 of Erythroxylum shatona. Classification (NCBI taxonomy): domain Eukaryota; kingdom Viridiplantae; phylum Streptophyta; class Magnoliopsida; order Malpighiales; family Erythroxylaceae; genus Erythroxylum; species Erythroxylum shatona. The sequence continues at coordinate 25,278,289 of JAOSBK010000009.1, read as the reverse complement.
CCACAAAAAAACCTATAGGTGGCCGCGATAAACTTTACCCAAAAGAAATCCTAGCTAACCTTCAAGTTTACCGAAGCAAATTCCAGAAGTTTGGCGCGGCGCACATACCCATACCCAGTTTTTCAACTTCAGGTTAGATTTTGAGACTCCTCTACATAGAATTTGAATTCAACTTCTGCATATAAAATGTAGCCATATGTCTCTAGTTTACTCCAAATCAAGAATTATCTCATTTGGATAATTAGAGAAAAAGTTATGACTAGAGAACGGAAGCATGATCAGATGGAAAATGTTACAACCAACATTTTTCCAACACCCATTAAACACCATTCACCCACCCAATCCAACATTATGTCATTCCCTAATCTATTATCCATCAAGACACAAAAGCAGACATGAATCCATCCCCATTTCTCATCCGCGTTTAATCATGAACCCATCCTCATTTTATGAACATTTAACTCTTAACTATCATCAAAACATGTTTTATTCATCAATTCAATAAGAGTGTTGCTTATACTTACTTGTTTAGCTTCCAAATCTTCAAATCACCGTGAAACCCTAGCTCCTCCATCATACACGATCTTCACCTTTTTAAGGTGGAATATGTTGGGTCTTTTAGCAACAAGAAGAAGGAGACAATGAATCTTGAAGAAGCAAGGTGAAAGAGCCAAACAAACATCAACATGAGAGGGTGAGAATGAATGTCGTGGGTGAAGGAGATAAAGAAATGAAGAAGTTGGAGAGGAGAGGTGTGTTTCGTGAATGTATAAGTGAAAGACCATCATATGGGTCTTTCACTTAGTGAATTTTGTGATTTAAACAAGTGGTGTGGCAATTGACACATGTCACTTTCTCATGTCCTTTCTTGGCCTTTTATTAAACTAGTCCATTTTGTCTCCAATTTCTAATCCAGTTGACTCCCAATTTTTAATAGCACTTGTCATTAAATCTCAAAGTCATTTCTCAAAATTGCCATTGCCATTTGACAGTTAATTCTACTGCCATTTATCATTTGTCTTGCCACTCAACATTTTTCTTGGTCCAAAAATTATCCTAAAATTTTTAGAAATTTTTCCAAAAATTTCAAAAATTCTAAATCAGCAATTACACTCTCCAAATCAATTTTTTAACATATAAAAATCACAATTCTCAATATAAACACATTACAATTCAGTTATACCCGGAATGTTAATGAATGCATGTACAGTCATTTTAATGTGTGCAAAAATTCTAATTCACATGTGTGTATGCTAACAGTATGCATAAGCATGAAAATATATTTTCTTAATCTCTCATTAATTTCACATGTACCGTATTTTGGGGTTCTAACCCTTAGTATAGAAACGAGATGTTACACTCTCCAAATCAATTTTTTTAACATATAAAAATCACAATTCTCAATATAATCACATTACAATTCAATTATACCCGGAATGTCAATGAATGTATGTACAGTCATTTTAATGTGTGCAAAAATTTCAATTAACATATGTGTATGCTAACAGTATGCATGAGCATGAAAATGTATTTTTCTTAATCTCTCATTGATTTCACATGTATCGTATTTTGGGGTTCTAACTCTTAGTATGGGAACAGGATGTTACATATTTGCCCCTCCTTAATAAATTTTGTCCTCGAAATTCTTATTTGATTAAGCAAAAGGCAGGGGTATTGTTTCCTCATATACTCCTCTGTTTCCCGTTTAACTTCATCACTTGAATAATCTCTTCCAAATGACCTTAGTCCATAGACTTACTAGGTATTTCAATCACTTATTTAGTCATTTGCTATCTTAACTAGTTTCTCAATATATATCAGATTACCCAAAATTTCACTTTCGGTATCAATAACACATATATCAGATTATAATGATATTTCCTAAACATATCCATGTAACACTATGTGAATCTGAAACATCTTTCGTTGGTAATACTATCTCATAATAATTCCGTATAGACCATTTCATATTAGGCTTAGCTTATCCTTCTTTTTTTCTTCGATCACAAAGTAACAACTAATTTTAAATTCCAATGTAGCTAATGATACTTCATTTGCCCCAAATTCAACTCGACATTCTTTACCCCTTTATTGCATTAGGTTTGGCAACCTCAAATCTGAATTTGTAACACACTGCTATTGGATTTCCTATTTCGTGCATCCGACTTCAACATTAGTTCTACTGGGATAGTACTCCATTGTAACATTTAAAATCTTTCAATACTTTTATCCATTGTTTGAGCCTTATATTCAGTTCTTTTAAACTCTATAATTACCTTAGACTTTATTGACCTGAATATTTATATATATAACCAAAATATTTCTGTACATATAATATCTCCAAAATTTCAAAACAATCACTACTACAACAATTTCCAAATCATATATCAAATTTAGCTCATGAGGCTTTAATTGTCCCTATGTACACAAAAATCACTTTATTTTGTAGCAACAGATTGCATCTTAATCTCTGATGTGCAACTTCAATATGTATATATTACAAAATAAACTATATATATAATCACAATTCTCAATATAATCACATTACAATTCAATTATACCCGGAATGTCAATGAATGCATGTACAATCATTTTAATGTGTACAAAAATTTCAATTCACATGTGTGTATGCTAACAGTATGCATGAGCATGAAAATGCATTTTCCTTAATCTCTGATTGATTTCACATGTATCGTATTTTTGTTAGAGTAGTGCCCTAAAGGCAATCGCCTTTAGCGCGTTTTGTACAAAGTTGTGTACATACTTTATGAATAAATAAAGAAAGGCA
>JAOSBK010000009.1:25263964-25275401 GCA_027568895.1 Erythroxylum shatona | reverse complement strand
ATCCCCAACAGTTAGGATTGTAGGTAATTCAAACATTTAGCCACTTGATTCTACATCCTTAGCAAATAAATACTATTTCGGCGTATTCCTATTTGGATGTATAGTTTAGGTTGTTACTCACGCTCTCTCTAACCACATCTTGGCTCAATCATCTTTATCGTGTACACATCCTTCTTATTTCAATCATAAGGTATCATTTTTTCTATTTGAACTCAAAATTCAGATTCATAGGTTTTGAATTCTCAATTTGGGCTTTGCTAAACTTTTGATGTGGGACTGATCTTAAATTCAACAACTAATAGTACTTTGATTTGCCTAAAATTCAACTTAAGATTCCATGCTCTTTATTACACTAGATTTGGTAACCTCGATATCTGAATTTGTATTACACCTCTATTGAATTTTCTGTTCAATGCATCAAATTACAACATTAGATTTACTAGGAATTACTCATTTGTTTAATCAACATCTTTCAGTAAATCTATTCATTGTCTCAACCTTATATTCAGTTCTTTTAAACTCCATAATTACCTCAAGCTTTAATGGTCTGTATATTTATATATAGATCCAAAATGTTTCACTGTACATATAATGTCTCAAAACTTTCGAAGTAATCATTATTGCAGCAAGTTCTAATTCATGTATTAAATAATCAACTCATGAGACTTTAATTGTCTCAATGCATATGAAATCATTTTATTATGTTGCATTGGATTTCATCCTAATCTTTAATGTGAAACCTCATTATATACCACATAATCTCCTATTCCAAATGATATTATTAATATCAGTGTTATAATTCCTCAAAACTCTTTTTACATTTATCACTGATATGATTTACACGTTTTCCCTCAAACATTTTTGTTAAGGGCTAAGATCAGTAAGAATCTCTTAATAACTTTTGGTAGTATCCTGTATACAACTAGTTCAAGAAAACTCTGGATCAAAACTCTGGATCTTATATACATTCCCCGGCGCTTCTTACTTCTTCATTGCCTCTATATTCCTTGGGTCTCCCAATACTCCATGTTCAGATACTGTAAGATCCAACATTTTATTTGATCAAGCTGAGATTCACTCTTATTGAACTCAGCCTATAATTATTTTTGCCTTCATGATATGTAAGATTTATGCTCAAGTTTCACAAATATGCTCTTTGCTTTTTGAATACACTTGATATATCATTTATAATCATAGCCACTAGTTGATCCAGTTTTACTTGGATCACTTTAATTTTCAATACCATAATATTGTCGGGGGCATTGTTAACTCTAACGGATATAACCCAAAACTCCTTGTGCCCATGATTTGTTCTCGTAATTTTTTAAGTATCTAATTCCTCAATAAGGTAATATTATCTCATGTTGTTTTCGATTTCCCACTTGACTTATTTTCTCAAATGATTTTCTCAATTCATTTGATTTCTCTTATTTTCACATGGATTTATTCTAACACCTGCTCGTTTGTTCTAGTTTCTCCACACATTTCAATTTTATTGCAATATTAACTTCTTGTGTTAGTAACACATTCATCAGATTTGATTTGAATCTCTTATACTTAATGTCACCTCAAATTCAAGAATTCTTTCGCTTAGTTGGATACTTTACATCAACAAAAATGCATACACTCTTAGTAGCATATTCTACATCGTATCCTTGAGTCTCCGTTAGGATTAGGACACCTTTGATTCATTACAGATTTATTTCTTATTTGTTCTTTCATTAATCATTCTTAAAGTAAACTATCCGGTTTGCGTAACCTAATTTGGTGAAATTATTCTTCGAAAGAAGCTTTCTTGCTACTATCATCTACACTGTTCATGTACCCTTTATTAATCCACTGTTATTATCATTGTTGATCAGAAATTCTTAGTAACCTCAAGGAGATTAATTTCTGTCATAACTTATATGATAAGAATATCCTTTCTGATAAGGCTCAGTAAAGCATTAAGTAATTCATTTACTCTAATACCTTGATATATATCATCAAGATCGTTTCATCTTTTCTAGGGATGTCTTTTTAAGACAATTCACCAATTAATAATATTTAGGATACCTTAATCTCGTTTGATTCAGGACAACAATTCTCCTTTTTTTATCTATCCTCGATCGCGGTGACTGTGCCACGATCGGGCCCTCCTTCTTTTTCACAAAATTCATCACCTATAGTAACATCATTAACAACCTCAATCTATCCTCTATTGATCACTATTAGCACTTTCATGTATTACTCCAATTCATCTTAGACTTTGAACTATGGGAACTATGACTAATAATATTCAATAAGTCTTAGATTGCTTCCTATATTATCCCACACATATAATACATATGTGCCAATTATTCTCAATTATCATGATAATCCCATTATCAAATATGTACTCACGATAACAAATTAACTTAACTTTAGGGGCTTTCTCTTACCTCTTTCTCATTTTTGCATAAAATCCTATCTTATATGCATTTCTAACTTTCTCCTTACTACACATCATTCATCTCTTATAAAGTCAATTATTTCTATTTCTTTTCATATATATCCTTAATCAATTCAGAATTACTGATGCATAATCATTATGAAATTCTGGACTCAATTCCTCTAATATTTTCTTATACTAAATTATAAACTCTTATCATGATACTCTTATAACCATTCTATGTTCAAGTTCAACCTTTCAAGGTCATAGAAAAATTTATTTTCTTTCAACTTAGCTTGTACACTTTAATCACATCATTTCTACCTATATCCTTATTTTCCTCAAACAATCCACAACAATACAATCACATTGGGTTCACATTTGAGGATATATCATCACAATACAATATTAATATCGTATTCCATAATACGTCCGCCAATACAATTGTGTTAAATCTTTATCTGTCATATCTAATCATATACTATTTCTCATTTCTAAATATCCACAACTTCATTTTTCTCACATTCTGACATATCATCACTTTTCTCATTATTTATATCAGCTTAAGCACTTAACACATGCTTATGCATGTGACTCATACTCATGCGACTAAGACTATCGATCAGTTGCTACCGTCTACTATGACAAGTCTAAAATGCATGTAATTTGACACATATTTCAAAAAACGCCCATATAAGATACTAATTCTGAGCTCTGATATCAAAATGTAGCACCCCATTCTCACTAGACACGTACCCAATTTGGTGATTGATTTCCACATACGCGTTTGATATTTTTGAAAAAAAATTATACTGAGTTTTTGACTGATTGACTTTACTAGCACACCACTTTGGCGGGATGCGAACTAGGATATCACTCAGGATGTCGGATACGTGTCTAGCGAAAGTAGGATGTTACACGATGACTATTAGGAATTCAGAGTTTGTAACAATCCATTAGTCACACTATCATTAAAAGACAAACAAGCTTCTAAATAGGCTTTACAATGCTTAACCAAAAGGAAACAAACTCCAACTATTTATGGAGTCACGCCTAACGCATGGTAATAACAAAGGAGAAACTATAGGGAGAAAAAAAAAACACATGCATGATATGACCAACTAATTCTTGTCACGTGAACAACATCATGTCCCATGCTATATTTTTTAAGGATATCTTGTAGAGAACTTATCTTTTACGATTATTATATTATACATTTTTAATGCCTTAAAAAACTTAAATTTTGTATAAAACTTATATTTTGGGAGAAAATAATCAATTTTATCTTAATATGCTTAATTACACAAAATTTTCAAGTTTTAGTATAAGATGGATGAAATTATAAGGTGCAGTCTTGTAAACTCTCCAAACTACACAATCTTTAACCCTATTACGTTATTCAACCTGAATGAAGATTTTCATGGCCTCAATACACTCATATGATATGAATCAGGTACTCTGAATCATGAGTTTCATGTTTCGTCCTTATTATTAAATATGTTGGGACAAATCATCGTGGATGCAGAAGGATTTTGTCTTTGCGTGGCAGTAAAAGAAAACTAAAACAACATATTGTTCTGTCGTGAATCAAAATCATCGATTACTTGGTAGAGAAGATTTGATGGTTCCAATCAAGTTGGAGATGCCCGAATCGTAACAATTAAAATATTCTTAAGAACTCTCTCAGGGACCTATCCGGCTTGAACGGGGATTAATCTGAGTGTAGATAGCTTAAAGGTGTCTTCCCATAGTTGGGACCCTCCTAAGACACCTCGTGGGCAACAAAAAAAAATCTTAAAGACTCTACTGGTTTAAGTGAAGTCTTGGGTTGAAATCTCCTTTATATATGCAGCCGTTTAAAACTTGGAGTTAGAGTTTTGTCTTCTACAAGGGATCTACAGTACCTGGCTCGAGCAGGGATTAGTTTGGGTATGGATGGCTTAAAGATACATTCTCATAATTATGGCCCTCCTAAGACATTTCGTGGGCAACAAAAAAAATATTCAATCATGTTTAATAGTAAAAATATAAATTTTTAACTTCTTATTTTATTAACTTTTGTTATTAAAAGTTACTTAGTTTATATTTTATAAATTAGTAATTTTTTGTAATCAAAATAAATTGGTAAAGTTTTTAATAATATCTTTTTTAATTAAATTTTAAAATTTTTAATAAGTAAGAACAATTTTTTAATTATATTTTAAAATTTTAATTATATTTAATCATTGACTCATTTTAAAATAGTTCAATATAAGTCAATTTTTTTAATTTTTAAAACTTTTACCTTATTCATTTAACTTTTGATTTTATTTTTAAAACATTAAATTATGTGATTGAAAAGGGAACTAAAGCACACAACACGAATTAACGGGACCCATGAAAACGTTTAATTTATTAATTATCAAGTCTCTGGTCGCGTAATGAAAGTCTAATTAGCTGATCTAATCAAGATTAAGGTTATGGGGCAGTAGAGTAGGACTCTTGAATCAAAAGTCAATGAAATGACAATTTCCGCAACTTTTCATCCATCAGCTTATTAGGAACAGACGCTAGTCACGAGCTCATCTAACCAAAGTTTATATAGACATGCCATATATTAGGTTGAAGCTCAACACCAACGGGGCCACCAAAAGCTCCATCTCTTCGACCACAGCGGGTAGTCTGTTGCATGACAGTACCGGTACTTGGCTAGGCGGATTCGTCTAGAACATTGGTTGGTGTCCCTCGATAATGGCTGAACTTTGGGGAGTGCTCTCTGGTCTTCATTTGGCTTGGTCCTTGAGATATCGCCATTTGGCTTTAGAGGTGGATTCGAGTGTAGTGACCGACATGCTTTCTTCACCGGCGCGACCTACGTCCTTAAATCCGTTAGTATTGGGTATTCATGAACTGTTGTCCTACAACTGGGTCATCGACATTCAGCATATTTACCGAGAAAGTAACCAGAGTGCGGACTAGCTTGTAAATTATGCAGAACAGTTTCCACTAGGACTTACGACTTTTAAGCACCCACCTAGGGGCTGCTTACCTTTCCTTTTTTAGGATAAGTCGGGGGTTTGTCATCCGAGAACTACCGTGCAATTTGTAACGTTTTGCTTCTTTTTTATAAATTAAAAAAAAACTTCTTGGTCATTTACCCAAGATCAATTCTGTGTTATTTATCTACAACTACAAATTTTTGTGGGATCCACTAAAATTTATAGTTGTAGATGAATAACCCAGGATTGATCTTGGATAAATGAATAAAAGAGATTTTATAAAAATAGATCGGACCCAAAATAATAAAAATAAGTAATTTGGTTCCCTTTTTTTATAAAAATCCGGGCGATCTATAATCTATTCTTGCGGACAAGATCTTTTGTATCTGTACCAACTCTATTTCATACGATCTTATTCACACATTTTACTTACATATTTGTGTGGATGAAATCATATAAAATATAATTGATACAAGATTACGGGAGGAGTTGATCCCCTATTCTTGATCTAATAATTAAGTATCCCAGTAATAATGTGTTAGTTCTGACATCAGACATCAGTTATGTCATGCATTACGTTAAATAAGCGAAGTGTTGTATCGTTGTAGGGTATGGTCGAAAGAACAAAGAAGCATCTAGTGGAAAGCATATACTACTATTATGGTGGGAACATATCACCTGTGCTAGCAGCCCTATGCTTGTCATGTTACTAGTTACTACAACATCCATCCATTAAAATAAGATATTTATTAATTAAATAGTTTATTTTCATATAAATTAGAATAAATCAATTAGTTTTTATTTAACAACTTATTTTTCAATTAAAATTTAACTTTTTCAATAAAGTAAGAAAAGTGTCTTTCTTCAATCATATTTTAAATTATTTAATTTAATTCAATCTTTACTATACATTGATTTTATGATAGTCTAATAAAAGGTTAGTCTTTTAAACCTTTATTTTATCGGTTAATTTTCAATTCGATTTTTAAAATATTAGCTAAAATGCAGATTTATTGGTATTAATAAAATTAAATAAATTATTTAATTATATTATCAACTTATTAATATCAAAGTGCATGATTTATAAGTTATAACGATAAATTAATAAATAGCTGTATGCGTGCAGCAATGGTCAGGACAAAGGACATGTATTCGAATGAAACATGATCCTCTGTCTAATTTTATGGTGTCTTATTCTGTCCTATGAATCTCAATCATTTATTTATGCAGATCTCGCGTTCATTTATGCGGGACCCACGTGGGATTTACACAAATGAATGACTGAAATTTATGAAACAGAATAAGACACTATAAAATTGAACAGAGGATGTGGACTCTATTCAAATATGCTTCTAGTTATTACTTCAAAGAGTATAATAGACGAGTTTCATGTGAAGATTAAGAAAACTCATAGTTTTGAAACCTCTTTCTTCAACTTTATTTCCGATCATACAATCATTAATTATAGTGACGTTATACTAAATAAGAATCGTAGAATTTCAATCAGGTTTTGCAACTGTTGAAAGACTGTCTTATTCCAAGTTTAACTATGATACAAAGTGACAAAAAGTCTTTACTTGACAAAGCCACCATCGATGGAGCATGAACTTATGGTGTGAAGTGGAGGAATGTTAAGTTGGCTAGAAGGTAGGCACGAGGTCGAAACTAAGATTCAAAGCTAAATCTATTAAGGACTTGAAGATAGTAAGATATTAGCTAGTACTGTTCCTTTTCTTTGTTTTTTCCCCCTGAATTTTTAGTCACAAAGCGCGCATGCACGAACTAAGTCTGTCATTTTCACTTCACATCAGAAATGAGTCCAATTGTACTTCATCACTGTCCGTCTTCAAAAGTTGCAGATATTCGTCGTAAAGCTTCTCCAAGCTGTCGTCTGCTGCTTGATCAATAAGGGGTCTGTTGTTGGTTAGATAATCCTGACGGTCATTTCCTCCAACAAGAAAGCTAATCTCGTTTTCCTGATTAATTAACTTGGAATCACCCCATGGAATATCAGCCGCAACCTCAACCGCTGTACCCAAACCCACCTCTCCTGAAGAGACCGTACTCACAGTGTTGCACTCGAAACTATCGTTTCTTGGTAAAGACAAGGAGGTGAATCTAACAGGCTTTGGTTGATGAATCTTGTGCTTGACTGGTTCTTCCTTTGTCTTATCTCTGTCCACTTTCTTGTTGGTCCTCGCCTTACTGTTGCTTTTCCTTCTCTTTTGTCCCTGTTTTGGCGCATCATCGGGTAATTTCTTGTGGGTATTCGGGCTCTTGAGTCTTTTACTGAGATGGGTATTCCAGTAGTTCTTGATCTCGTTATCGGTTCGACCCGGGAGCCTCCCAGCAATAAGAGACCATCGGTTTCCCAGTAGAGAATGCATTCTGATAATGAGCTCATCCTCATCAGGAGTGATGTTCCCTCTCTTAATGTCTGGTCTGAGGTAGTTCATCCATCTTAATCTGCAACTCTTCCCACATCTGAGAAGTCCTGTTCAGTGACATATTCGTATTCAATGTTGTTTGAGGCACGAGGTACGGAAGACAGTTGTGTGATTGTGTCAGTAAGTGTTCGGTAAGAAATTTAATAACATCCTACTTCCATAATTGAGCTAAAAAAAAAAAAAAAACAAGCCACCTGAATTTAAACATGAAAAAATTGAATTAAGTGGCAATCATTTACATTACTAAAAGGGATATGAATCTACACTGAATCCAACATACTTTACATTTAATTAATAGTAATTTACTTATGGATGGTTGCACTAAATCCAACATACTTTTCTAATTTAATTACTAACTTAAATAATTAAAGATTTAAATTGCAATATGCAATTAAAAATTTCTAGAATTACTTTTATATAACTTATAATTAGCACCATATGTTAAGTGGAAGACAAAATTTAAAACATAAAAATGATAAATTAAACAAATTGAGAGAACAAATGATCAAATCAAACCCATGAATGAAGAACAGAAGGACGTATATAAAACCAAAGAAAAGATGAATGAAGAAGAAAAGGACTTTGGTCTGCAATTAAGGAGAGGAAAGGGCAGTGAAATTACCAGCTTTTTTGGGTAAAGACCTCCAATGACCTTCACCATGAGCTTGAATATACTTGGTAAGTAATGTGTCCTCTCTCGGAGTCCAAGGTCCTCTGTGCAACCCAACCTTTGAGCAACATGGAGCTCGTCCCATTTATATGCACACCCTAATCTCTTGGAGCTCGTTTCCAAGGAAAAGGTCGGGAAGGAAGCTGCTGATGTTACGAGAAGTTTCAGAAATATGAACTCCTTTAAAGCTTACACGTTTTAGCTGACTTGTACAGCAACCTAAAACAATCTTTCGCTTATAACCTATTGTTGTCGTATGCTAGTTTGGGGTTACGGGGTTGCATGGCTCAAGTCACTCAGCGGCCCTTCTTGCTATCTGTCCTTCTACAGCATTTGCTAATGGTAGGTAGCACTGGCGCAGGATTATTCATATTGTGGCTGCGACAAAAGAGTACCGTTTATCATGTACACAATAATTTGATTGCATCTTGTACAAAGAAGGAGAGGATCCTTTGTCCAATTTTATAGTGTCTTATTCTATCTCATGAATCTTAACTATTTATTTATGAGGGACTCGCATTTATTTATGTAGGACCCACGAGAACTCACACAAATAAATGACTGAGATTATGGAACAGAATAAGACATCATAAAATTAGACAAAAGATCTAAACTCTCTTGTACATAGTACGACTATCTTTGGGCCATCATTAGATGCTGGTGTCATAACGAATTTGCGTGTTAATTTCATTCTATGCCGTTTCCCTCTTAAATAAACAACAATATTGGTTGGGTCGGTCGTGCTAGGCTCAGGTCCAACTCTAGGATGACGTGTGGGTCGGTCGGCCCATTCTCATGATGTTGAGTTAAACACGCTAGAGATGTTGAATTAAACACGTCAGGTATTTACTATATAAGTTCATTATCTTCTCACGATGCAGGTACGACTCTAATAATTCTGATAACCTCTGTTATCAGATAAAAAATCTAGCACAGAATACTGACTTAAGTATCGGAGGGGCAAGCCAGCGATCAACTCCAACGTGCCTTCATTATTTTTGCAGGTATCTCCTAGTCCAAACTAATTAAGATTATGAATTCAAACAAAGACGTCCAGTCCCAACAAAATCAGACTGAACCAGGTAAGAAATTGATTTGATTGAAATATGCACGAGCAAATAAAATACATTTTATTAAAAAATTTAAATATAAACCTTTACCAACCATAATTATTTATAGTTTTTCTAAAATACCACCAATGTCTGTCAAAGTGTCACGTGGCAGAGACTATGGTACCCTTTTAAGTGCGTTTTATTTTGAAAATCAGAGCATGCGGGAACCACAGATGTGTACTTGATAGAGATTTTCCACCGTTGATCGATGCCATGTGTGCATGGCATTATCGACCAGTTACTATCGGCGTGCAAGCAGTGATTAGTGGTGACTGATTCGGGTGCTAGCAGTGATTGGTGGAGACTGCGTCAAGTGGTGGCGTAGACGATGACGACGGTGTGACGTTCACTCTATTCTCATAATCAGAAGGTAAACTATTAAGCATGCTCTAGAACTGAGAATCACCTAATACAAAATTACATAGATGTTTGGTGGTGCTATTTTTGCTAGAAAATATAAGGTACTTATACCTAGTAGGCTTTCTTATTGAGATAACTGAAGCTATTGCATATTATATTTCAACAACCATGTATATTAGTTAACTCAATTGTACGTAAGATTAACTCCAGGGCGCAGGTGAGTTAGTAAGGGGCTCTCCTGGCTTAAATAAAGTCACGAGTTCGAATCGTCCTTATGTATGCAGCCGTTTAAAACTTAGAGCCAGAGCTTTGCCTCCCGTAAGGAACCTACCCGGCTTGAACGGGGATTAGTCTGGGTGTGGATGGCTAAAAAGTGTCTTTCTATAGTTGAGATCCTCCTAGGACACCTCATGGACAACAAAAAAAAAAAATGTACGTAAGGTTCACTATATTTAGGTCGCCGTCTAAATTGGATTTGTCTAGAAATTATTTAAGTCATGTGTTACCATATGTATGATGTGTGACCATTTGTATTTTAGCTTAGTATGCATATATTCGTATCAATAATAAGCATGTTGTACTGAACTATGGGTTAACTAATTGGTCGGCCATTTTTTGTACATCTACATATAATCAAACTCACTATTTTTTTCTCATCCTCATTATTTATGTTTTGTATGTTACATATGCAAAGAATCTTAAGTATGGTAGTTAGTATTCAATTATTATATAAATAACCATTTAAGAAGTTTGTAATCTTTCAATTTCGTAAGCAATTGAAAACTAGTTATCCATCTTGTGTATGACAAACAAAAAAGAGAATTTTTAAGCTTTTAAGATGACCTATAAGATATATACAGTTAGTTCTTGCTCACCTAAATAGGAAATATAATTATCATTGTAGACTTAAGTGAAAAAAAAAGGTAAGAAAAATAACCATAAAGTACAAGACTCCAAGAAGGAGGGACGGATCCAAAAATTATTTTGAGTGGGGGTAAAATATTTAAAGTACTCTTATATTATTGAAAAATATAAATATTTATATATTTGATAAACAAAAAATTACATCATTGTCTTGAACTTCTTACATATAACCTATTATAATCGTTCCCTACGAGTCCTTATATTTTGATATCGCTGTAAAATTTTCTCATTGTCAATACTATTGAATATATCTTTCTCAATATATGTGATCAACAATCATTCATTCAAGAATCTCTCATTCAATTGCGCAAGCGATTTGTCACTATCTTCATTGCAGAAAATGTTCTTTCCACCGATGCAGTAACAATAGGGAAAATCAAAGCTAATCTCACAAATAAAAACACTAAAGGGTACACAACATTTTTTTTCAACTAACTTCTTGGTAAGATCACTACTCCTATTTAATATCGAAAATCGATCATCAGATTGCATATCAACAATATAATTATCAAGCTGATCACCAAGAGTAATAAGCT
>JAOSBK010000009.1:25214524-25228992 GCA_027568895.1 Erythroxylum shatona | reverse complement strand
ATGAAATGAGGAAAAAGTTGGTTTTAAAATATTGTGATTTTTCTATTGATGCTTTATAAGTAAATATTGATATGATGTTATGTGAAGTGAATGTAGTGATAGAACGTAGCTCACCCTTATCATAGGTTATGTACCAAAATAACCTCCGGACGTCTCGGTGTGTACCATGCAGTAAGGGGGAGCTACAGAATCTTTCTTGCAATCTTATTCTGATTTGAAGAGGAATCTCAATTTTACTTGTATTATCTCCAAATACAATAATATATTGCTCTAATCAAATATTACAACTCAAAATAGCTCACCTTATCACTTGATAACTCCAAAATTGCTTACTCACACAAATATGACACAATGAAAATCAAATGATTACAAATTCCTTGAAATATGTGTATACAACACTCAAAACCTTCTTGATGCTACAACCAATGAGAAAACATCTCTTTATAGTATTTTGGCACCCAAAATAGCTATTGGAGCAAAGAACTAACTATTACGACGACTATAATTGACGCATTAGTCGACTAGTGTGCATTTATAATATTAGATTCATTAGTTGTTTTCTCATTTGGATATTCATAAAATCTTCTTTCAAAATTATAATTAGTTGAAGTGGTTACCAAATAACTTCAACTTCTATATAAACAAAAAACCTACTCATCATATTGCTTTTGACTATGTCTCCTTTCGATTGGTATGGAAGATTCATGTTAAGATTGACACAACCTATAGTTTTTATTAATAACCTCAATGTTAACATTGCAACTATTAATTTGCTTATAACCACGACCAACATTTTTAGAGTAAAACAAAGTTAATGGAATCAAATATCTACCAAACAAAATGCAAGCGCAGTATATAAATGTACAAAATCTCTCTACTTTTAGACAACAATTGATAATGTCTACAATTATATTATAGAAATAAGATGTTCGATTTATAGATAATACAAAAGTTTAAGCCAACAAATTAAAATGTGCACTATAATTAACAAAAATCAGATTAAAAATGTATTATAGGAGACAAAGTATACCAGTTGGCATTATACATCTGATTTAAAACAAAACTCCTTGAATGAGACACAAAGAGAGTGGAAATCACAATAAAGTCACAAAATTGATTAACAACTTCCAACAACAATGAGATATGAGATGATCACAATGATTGCATTTCTTCACCTCTCTTGATTCGAGAAGAACTATTTATAGTGTAAATAAGGATGGTCAAATGGTTAGAACCCTAAAATGTGTATCCAATTACTTATCAATAGGATAAAAAAAATAAGTAGCATTAATTGTCGAGTACTTTCACACAACCTACATTTGTGAAAATTTAGGATTCAAATCTTCTGTCCTAATTATCCTGCTCTAACTCTATTTCTTTTGCCTTAAAATAATGTTGTTTTGTTTCTGTTTATACATAAAATGACTTTATTTTGTGTGTAAATAGGATTAAAATAAGATAATTAGGACAGAGCATCTAATGCTAAGAATTTGTCTCATAGATCCAAATAGTTATATTAAATTAAAAAACTTCTCACAAATTCAAGAATGACTCCGAAATTGAAAAAAAAAAGAGGAAATCACGTAAACTTTCAAATGTCTCATACAAATTCATGTTGACTTTGGACAGTCAAAAATGGAGAGAGAGTTGGAGATGACTTGAGAATTTATTTCACACGTGACAATCACGATGGGGGCGTGAGGAAGCGTTTTGAGACTTTTGGGTAAAGGAGGCCGTGGTTTGGGAACTTTGACTTTTTTTACATGGCGAAAGTACAAAATTACCCTTACATTTGATGGAGCGTGTAGAGTAAAGGTTGTGTGATAACAAATGCAATGTTATAAAAACCAAATCTTCTAGACTAATTTAATAGTTAGAATCTAGGCTAATTTTTAGGTATATTTTTCAATTTTTTGATTTAATTTAGTTTAATAATTTTTATTATTAAAAATTAATTAATTAATTACTTATTTAATTTTCGTAAACTAATTATTTTTATAAGTGAAAATAAGCTGATTAATTTTTGGATAATAATTTTTTCAATTAAACTTTAAATTTTTTGATATGTAAGAATAGTCTTCTTTAATTATTTTTTATATTTTTAATTTTATTCAATGTTAATTGATTTTATGACTGTTTAATACCAATTGAACCTTGTAAAACTTAAATATCTTGTCTTATCTGTTTAATTTTCGATTTAGTTTTTAAAATATTGGTAAAATGAGAGTAAAAAAATTAAAAATAAGATTAATTTAGTAAAAATAAAAATTTGAGAATCAATGTACAGTTGACCTCAAGATTAGAGGACCAATTTGAGTCCTTTTTTTTGGGATAGAATTCTCTGTCTAATATTATGATGTCTTATTCTGTCTCATAAATCTCAGTCATTCATTTATGTGAGTCCTGTATTTATTTATACAGGACCTACATAAATAAATAGCTGAGATTTGTGATACAGAATAAAACACCATAAAATTTAACAAAAAATCTGGACTTTTTTTTTCCCCGCTTATTTTGAAACCGTACTTTGTAGTACTATCTTACCATCTATTTAGAGGTCAAACAAGAAATCACTGAGCTACAAGATCAACGTATACAGTAGTTGTGTTCATCCGTTATAATTAGGCGATGCAACTCTCTTCTTTTCTTCTACAAACACTGAAGAGTATGAAGTTGGAAGCTTTAAAAGATTCGTCAATTGCTAAACAAACTAATGAATGCCCACGAAACGATTTGTTCGCTCAGAGGCATAGCCATGGCTGCACATATGGATTTGCACTGATAACTCCACGTAATTTGATACAATGCGTGAGGTGGCCATTGAACTGCAACTGTCTGCACTATCTGTTGCATAACTTATACTCCGTACAACAGAAGCTTGCATAACTTATACTCCGTACAACAGAAGCTTGCGAATGAACACGTAGATTGGTGATATGCCATGTTCTCGCAGTGCCCTTTTTTAATTTACAGAAATAGGAGCTTGGTGGAGTAGTGGATGTTATCTTGTGATGTTGGTGACCTAAATTCGGACAAAACATTAGTGAATATGATGTAATGTCTTCCAACTTCCCGCACTATGTATGTATAATATAACTATCTCTTCGTTCGTAGACCTAAAATTAGGTCTCTCCCACTTATGTGGAAGTCCATTTGCAGACTGCTTATCAAGAGATGTACGGCGAGTAAGATAATGAAGCAGAATATGCGCCTTCTCTTTCCTTTGATAATACCTTAGTCTCATTCTCTGTAACCTCCATTTTCTCATGCACTCAACTTAATAACAGGTGCCATTAATTCCAATGTAACGAAAGCTTGCTTATCAACAGAAAGAAAAAGGTGAACCAGATGCTGGATTGATGTCTAGGAAATTAGATAATCATTTTTCGGTTACCGATAATAATTTAGTTTGGACATCAGAAGTTTATTCTAACTGGATAAGGTTCACTTATTCTTCAGCTGTGGCCCTGGATATGCATGAAATGTTTGGCCTACAGACAGAAATCTAAGGTTCGGGATCTTGGATGAGCTATGAAGACTCAAAATGCTCTACAACTTCCAGTACTCAATCAGTTTTTCACGTAAGCAGATTAAAGTTTGAAAGGATTCCAAGTGCATTTTGTGATGTTTCAACTATTCTGATCTGAAGGAACAAATGGGAAAGCTTTTCCCAGGATTTCCTGCTTACTGCAAGATCCACTACTGTGGTTAATTACATATCAGGAGCTTGCCATTTTTCTTATGATGTTGTTAACTGGCAACCATGATAATGTAATGACGATCACTACAGAAACTGTTCCAATATTTTTTTATTAAGCCACGTTACCAGATTTTTTGTTGGGTGCTGTCCTAATGGCATTAAACCACGAGTTGAGTACAATACCATATCTTGTGTGCACTATTGTTGTATATATTTGTCTGAAAATAGAGAAATCTAACATACAGACGCTGTACTATAAATAAAGGCTTGACTCGGGACAAGTGATTGGCAATTATCTTCTTAGCCATTTATGAAATTATCATACTGAACTTTCTGTTGCTATAGCTTTAAACTCGAAGGTACTTTGAATTGATTGATCTAGAAGGTATATTTGCCACAGCCTGATTTTTTTGTCACTCTCTTGGAGTTTTTTTTTTCCTGAGTTGTGATGGGAAAGGAAGCATCAGACAAGTTGGAATGGAAGATCAATGTAGATGGTGGGACGTCGCAGAAGGAGATATTAATGCCTGAATCAGGGCCATTTCATAGAATCTGGCAGGGTTTAAAGGCTATGCTCAGGGACCCAATTTTCAGGATTCGAAAATTCTTAGAAAGGGCTTGGAGTTTAGCGATTGCTGAGCCTAAAAAGGTTATCCATGGCTTCAAAGTTGGGTTGGCTCTTTCTCTGGTCTCGCTTTTTTACTATATGAGGCCTTTGTATGATGGCTTTGGAGGAAATGCGATGTGGGCAGTCATGACAGTAGTAGTAGTTTTTGAGTATACTGTGGGTCAGTGCTCTAAATTCCTTATGTGCATCTTGCTATTTGAGCATGAACACTTGGACTCACAGATTTAACCCTAGTATCTTAACTGAAACACCAATGATGTTGGAAACTGATGAAGTTATCGATCATCTTTTGTTGCAGGAGCAACACTATGCAAGTGTATTAACAGAGCAACAGGGACTTTTCTTGCCGGCTCACTAGGCCTTGGGGTACATTGGATTGCAAGCCATTCAGGAGATGAATTTGAGCCTATAGTTCTTGGAACGTCAGTGTTCCTACTTGGTGAGTCACTTACATTACATGTCCAAGTTCTGCTTAGATCGATCGCATTTTCTCTTCTATTGCTGTGGTTACTGTCAGCTTGCATGTCCTTTTTCAAATCTTAATCGGCAGTTCACTTTCATTACAGCCTCTGCAGCAACTTTCTCACGGTTTATACCATCGGTTAAATCCCGGTTTGATTATGGTGCCATGATCTTCATACTCACATTCAGCTTAGTTTCAATCTCTGGTTATCGCCTGGATAAATTGTTTGAAATGGCTCACCAAAGATTATCCACAATTGCTGTTGGTACCTCCTTGTGCATTATTGTAACTATGCTCTTCTGCCCAACCTGGGCTGGCAATGAGCTTCACAATTTGATCCATAGTAACCTGGAAAAGTTGGCTGACTCCTTGGATGGTATGTAACACCACAATCATCCATATAAAGTACCTTCTGTCGTTTATACGAAAAATTATGTTAGAAATGATTGAAGGTGCAATCTTTTGTCAACTTTGACTTTCAGGATCTGTTGCCGGGTACTTCACAAGTAACTGCAACCACGATTTTAGCAAGAAAATGGAAAGTTACAAATGTGTGCTTAACTCAAAGGCAGCTGAGGATTCTATGGTCAGTTGGTGAACTAATTCAAACTATTTAGCTATTAGCAGAAAGGTTAATTTACCAGTAATCAGAAATTTCCTTTCCCAAATAACAGGCCAATTTTGCTAGATGGGAACCTGCACATGGCCCTTTCAACTACTGGCATCCATGGAAACAGTACCTCAAGGTTGGTTCTGCATTGCGTCGTTGCGGTTATTGTATTGGAACCATCAATAGTTCAATCAACTCAGAATTTGAGGTAAACCCTCTTAATTACTGATCTCTACTTCAATTCTGAACTGATGTTCTCTAATTGCTAGGGATCAGTGATTTAACAATGGAATATTTCTGGCATGAAACAGGCACCTGAATTCTTAAAGAAACATCTCCATAATGCCTGCACGACTTTAAGTTCCCATGCTTCAAATGTATTGAGAGAATTGGCCACTGTCATGGCTACCATGACAAAATCTTCTAAGATACACTTTTCTGTTGGAGAGATGCAGCATGCAGTAAAAGAACTCCGGAACACCATGATATGTCTTCCTAACTGTTACCCAACAACTAGGCCACCGCCACCACTTGAATGTGATAGCAAAGCAGAGATAACTACGAAAGCAACTACACTGTCAATGACAGAGATTCTTCCAGTAGCAACAGTAGTGTCCTTACTGATAGAAACTGCAGTGAGGATCGAAGATATTGCTGAAGAAGTGAATGATTTGGCAGAGCAGGCAGATTTCAAGCCAGCGACTAGTAAAAAGGTCCAATCAGTGAAGAATTAGGTAATAAACTCAATAAGCAATTAAGAACATCAAGAGATCATGAACCTATAGGTGTCCTAAAGTTCATTAGACTTGTAGGTATATGTCACGTTACAGAAATGCAGAGCATTTGTGAGTCTGTTGTGTCTGGTTTTAAGGAAGATATGAGTAATTCTGGCAACAATTATCTGGGGAAAGGGGGAGTTATACTTGTTCTATCAGGATATCACTATTCCTTGCTTTGCTTGTTGCTTGACACCATGAATAGCACAAACTTAATACATTAGTCAGAGGTTCCATCTCGCCATCATTTCCATGATTTACTGCAACTTTATATTTCGTTACAACTTCCATGAACACGCAAGTGTAAGAACATATTCGTCCGAAAACTAATTGCAGAATAGCATCATTAGGGAACAAAATAAGGCCTGGATCGTGATAATTGGCTACTGCAGAGCGTTTCTTATTGCCCTCTTTTGATTTGAAAAGTGTTAGTTACAGGTAATGAACCTAAAGGCAGATCAAGTGCCAATGTGAATTCAGATTAATGCTTCAAACAAAATGAAGGGAAAATATCACAACTTCTAAACTGCAGCACCATACTACAAGGAGGTTGCTTTCTTAATGGAAACTGTCTTTTTTATTTGTCGACTTTACCAACAAATCAATGAAGCTTACCAATTTTATTTAACATCAGCACTACTACAAATGCAAGAGTTGATGCTTAAACAGAAACGAATTGCTGAAAAGAAAAGAACAGGAAACAAGTACAGATAATCCAACAGTACGAGGATCTTGTGTTTTATCTGCTAGAACCACACTCGAAAAAGGTTGACCAAAAAAATTCCAGACAGTTGATTCTTAGACCTCCAACTATTCCGTGTTGTTCTGTTAAAGACATTTCAGCAATTGATTCAAGTAGTTAAGACTTATCAATCACTCAAAGATTTAAGACGTATCAATCACTCGAAGAAACATTTTTCTTCATAAGTAACCAAGCACAGATTAGATTGAACTTTATGAACTGTCAAGAACACTCTATTCAACCTGAGGCCAAATCCTCACAACAAAGTTTACGCTCAGGTCGGTCAATCGCAAGGGATGAAAGAAAAGATTAGAAACCAAAATAAATCTCGGTGATTTATATCAAAGACACAAACTTGAAGTTTTGATGAGAACTTAATTATCAAAAGAAACTCGCATTGAAGAACAGAATATAAAAGGGCATACATATACCATGGTGAGAGTAGGTGAAGACCGCCCTGAAAGTGTAGATGCGATCTCTTGGTCTGATTTCAGTGCTCTCCACTCCGTTGTTGAGCAGACCCATCTTTGCTTTTCTCTACCTCTCTTCACTAAACACTCAATGGGAAATGGAAGTTCTTGGCAGAGACAAGTAGCACGCAGTTTGCATCCAACATAGCCCCATGGAATTGCTGCGATCAGGATGTTAGACGACAACTAGAGCAAGCCAAGTCTATCTGTTTTCTTTGAAATTTCTCTTAGCCTCCAGGCTGTTTTCCCTGTCTTGTAGCTTGCCTCCAGAAACTTGCCTTCTGGGAAAAATTATGGCTGCAACATTTTCTTTTCCTATTAGAATAAGGTTTTCTTGAGGGGCTGTTTAGATGGACTTCGAAACTATTTCTGTTCTTAACTTATGGATTTTTTCAACAGAGAGTTCCGGTACGACACTTATCTAATCTACAAACGTGTCTGTTGAGGCAGATCCAAAGTAAAAAGAAAAGGGGGTCTATATGTAATCATATCAAACTTGGGATTGTTTATTGTGTTGCCAAGTTATGCTGTTATTTCCTGAATGAACTTGAACCCTGAGAATCATACAAACATGAACAGAATATTAACTTTTAACATTCAACATCGAGTTTATGTTTCGTGTTCAAGACCCTAATGGGATCATTTTAACTAAAACCCCATTCATCTGTAAGGATTTGAGCTCTTAACTGTTGGGGGTACCACTACTGTACTCACAAACAGATCTCTCAATATCAAACTGTACACTTTTAGCCTCACATTATGATTAAAGAACAAGAAGGATCTGTGATAAGAATAGATGTCTAATTTTCTAGGTGTATGTTCCAACTATAGAATTTAACATTGAAGCTTGAATCTTCTTCTAGCTTATGTTTCAATTCCTTTCCCGAGTGTGCATCCTTAGCCAGCAACAAAGCAAAGCCCCCACCCCCAGCACCCACAAGCTTGTAACCGCAGCAGTAAGGGTCAGAAATTGCAAAAATTCTATCAACAAATTCATTGCTGCAGTAAGGGTCAAGTTCCTGATGCAACCTCCAAGCCTCTAACATTATGTCCCCTAACTCATCGACATCGCAGTTCATTAAAGCTTCTCTCCCAACTTTGGCCAGTTCAGCAAGACGCTTGATACTTGAAACAAGTAGATTATCCCGTCTAAGATATCTTGTAACAACCTTCTGCAGAACTTGATGAGCAAGTCGAACCTGCAGATGGAATTCTACTTTGCTTTGAAACAGACTAAAGCAGAATGTGTAAAAGGAAAAACAAATACGTACTTGACCAGTGAAAACGACAAGTAATCTCTGCTGCAGCTCTGAAATCAACTTAGAAGAAGCCATCAAGGGGATAACTTGCAGGCGCAATGGCACACCAGGGAAACTTGCGGTGAACTTAATGCCAGGGTACAAACCTCCTATTTGATCCTGCCAACCCCCACCTGTCCCCATGAGCTGCTCCAACACCAACACAAGTCTAGCAACATTTTCATTACTTTCATCTCCATCGCTTATCCGGAGAAGCCCTTTAACAACAGCAGCCGCTAGGATGCTAGATGTTCCCAGCCCACTACCACGGGGTACATTGGACCAGGTCTTGATCTTTAAGCCCATGGATGAAAGAATGCTTCCATGAATAATATCGGTTACAAGCAATGAAGACTTGACAAGACGGAAGGGATCATTGCTATCAAATGGAGGTGCAATAGAGGCTAAATTGTCAACAAAAAGTTTATTGCCAGCATCATCATTCATCAAAACTCCAGCCTCTTTTGTTGTCTCTATGGTTGTGCCAATAGGGAGACAACCTTCCAGACTTATTGCCATGTTCAGAACGCAACCACCCCGCTCTAAGCTCCATGGAGGAGTATCACTCCATCCCCCAACAAAATCTACACGGACAGGTAACTCAACTTTCACCCTTCTAGGCTGGAAAGACTGGTCCAGAGAACTGTCAAAGTGATTGTTCTGAGAAGAAGTATGCTTGCTACCGGGCAAACCTAAGAGATGTTCTGTGGGCAAGACAAGAAAGAGTTCCATGAAAAAAATATGCCAAGAGAATCAAAGAGGAGCAATATGAACGTCAGTGGAAAGATAATTGACTAAAGAACCAAGCGTATCTAACCAAAGTAAAAAACAAAAAAAGACAATGGTTAAATAGAAAATAGAGAATTTGACGTGGCTTGTATGCACACGCCTTTTTTTTTATCATCATTGTGACAGCATTTACATAATGAATATCTAACTTTACCTCTAAAACCATATCTAACTGCTGAAGCAGTTTCATCAGCAACAGCAGCCCAAATTTTATCTTCCATCTGGGATGCAGTTTTTTCATCTCCACATACTTGAAGAAGATCAACTTCCACTTGATATGCACGACTTCGAGGAAGAATTTTAGAATTCTGCTCATGAAGTTTGGGACACAAGTCTAGAAAATCCTTGCATATTTGAAATCCTGAAGTTTCTTTCTGCAAAATTTCTTGACACAGTTGAGACAAATTCCGCCCAAGTATGCCATAGTTAATGCAAGCCTTGACAATTCCAGCTGCAAGATCTGCTTGATGATTACTCGAGCCCATGCACATTTTTGAAAAATCAATTGATCTATGTAATTCTTCCAAACTGACACGGGGTGAGCTTTTCCACAAGTGAAGAAAGTACTCAGATTTTAAGTCACACAAACCCATCAACCATGAGGCCAAATTAAGCATCTTAGAGTAAGAAAGTATGGGAAATATTTTTGCATTCCACAAGCACATCTCTTGAACATCTTGTGAGTTCCATAAATCCCTTTCTTGAATGCTCAAATCATGTAAGACTCTATCCCATGGTTTCCCGCAAAATGTGCCACCTTTTGTAAGTGAATTTTTTGGGTTATCATGAAGTCCACAATACACTAGGACTCTTTCTTCACGTTTCACTAAAGGAACCTCCCAAAGACAATGACGATCTGGGAGCATAAACCTAAATGAACTTTTAGTAAAATTACCAGTTTCTTCTGGGATGTTAATGCCAACAACAACAGATTGAGAACCAATTTGTATTCCACCAGAAATAGATGAATCATATATAAGGGAATCTTCCCCAACTGAGATACCAGGTTCAAGTTTGCTAGAAAGAACTACGGCAGATGCGGCAATGTCAGACACAGTGGTAGCTGGGATGGAACACAGATGTCTTCGCCCTACAAGCTCTGGGCTTGCCTCACTTAGGTGATCCAAAACTTCACTTGAAGTTCCAAAGTGTAGGAACAACAAGTCATCTGCATTGAGTAAGAACAGGGTTCAACTAACATCAGTGAGATAAATGATGTCAGAAAATCTTAAAAACAATAAGGATCAAGTAATGCTTTAGTTTGTCTTCAACGTACAATCAAAATAGGAGAACATTCTGTGTTTGCCCAATCGTTTGACCAGCTCTTTGCCTATAGGTCTTGCTTGCAACCATTCATGTTTTGCAGGTACCCAAGCTGCTACAAGATCTTCATATAAACTCATCTGATCCAAGTCCAGGGAATGCATATAAATTCATTTGAAGAGAAGCTCAACATACTAGATGGTTGATGGTACAAAGTTCCTTTTTTTCATTGAACTTTTTGACAAAGTTGGGGAAAATAATAAATGAGATTATATAAACTGAAATTTGAAGGCACATAAGTAATAGCTCCTCTTAACTAAGCTGTATGTCATGACAATAGAAATACCACAAATTAAAAATACGTATGCTACCTCTTTTTTACACTTCAAAAGCTCTTCAATACTTGGTTGGCAGGACCATGCAAGTGAAACAAGCTCCACCCATGCTTTACCTTTAGCTGCGATAATTCCGGTATCCAACAATGCTCTACCATCATCCAAAATTGCTTGATTTTCAATGAGTTCCTCTACTTTAGGCTTCTGCAAAAGATTGTTGACCAGACAGACTTTATCACTTTCCAAGAGGATCCCACTTTTAGATGCGACAACAACGCCATGGTTAGAAGCAATATCAAGGGTGATGGGTACAGTAACGATGCAGGATGCATCCTCTGGAATAACTATGGAAGAGGCATCAAAACAAGGAAGAACATCTCCAGTCATTGTCAAGATTCCACCTACATTGATTTTGACTTCATAAGCAGATGTTCAAAGAGGTTAGTGGTGACACAAACTGATGCTATCAGCTTACAAGTGTACTAGCATGCAAGTGATTGACTTAATGATGCTTTGATATGATGATGTTGACCATTGTTCATTTATTTTACAATGTTTCTCACCATGAGTCAGCTAGTAAACCTGTTGAGGCAATGGGCATTGATAAAAAGGTCAGCCAGAAGGATGACTATAGCTTCAGCTCAATTCTCTAGCTATTAATGGATCAGGTTAACAAAGAAACCTTCAATACAGCTCATATTGACACATGTATATCCATATTTCCTAATTGATATATGATTATATGCTAACTTAAGTTGATTGGAAATACTCATACTTCATACTTTACATGTGCAGCTGAATATTGTTAGCAATTTGAAATTATATAAACATGCACAAGTAATCAAGCCCTCCACATAAGACTGGTTTCATAGCAATTGTCATTAAGACATTTACTATAACATCTTCCAATATAACCCTGAGTTGCTGGTTGCTCGCCTGCGACAGTTCTTGTCTTCCTAATTTTGTACAAAAGAAGCCAATATTTTGTAAAAGCATTGGCATTTTCCACAGGGAAGACAATCATCGATAAGAATATGTACAGTTATAAAACGGTCAGGTTTCACATGAATGTAACAAGCAGGACAAACAACCTTCATTTTTGAAAGCTTGCCTGGCACAAGAAGCAACAGCAAGTATATGGTCAAAAAGCAGTGGAACTGGCCCATCAGGGTCATCTGCTGCTAAATATGGAAGCGGTAGGAACACTTTCCCCATAGGATTTGCCCATGGGACCCTTTTAGAGTCACCTCCAGCATGAAGCAATAGGATATGCTTTTTGGCCATGAATCTAACAATTGGATGAATATACTCTTCAAACTTAGACCCTTCACGAGTCAGCGCAGATACCACCTCTTGATCACAGATACCCTATCACCATAAGTGAAAAAAGTCACCACTTGCAACATCAGCATTAACTGTCAAGTACTGCTGCAGCCTGAAAACAGATTTAAACAACCTATATGCTCAGAATCACAAGAAAAGATGCATCAAAGAGGTTCATTTCCAATGGTCAGCTCATTTTGACCCCAGTCCTTTCATCAGAAACACAGGCAAACATCCGAAAGATTAATCTAAATTTGCATCAATAAGCACATCTATTTACCAACTCCACTTTCCTTTGACATCATGAGAAAATCCTTTTAGATTAGACATTGCGAAAATTGGAAAAATTATCAATCATTACAATATCAAACATAAAGTAGATCAGATATCTCCATTTCATTAATCATACCATCCAATTCTATCCATAATAAATACAAAAAGTCTCTACCTTTCGATATCATTTTATCAAAAACCTGCCACTAAACAGACAGAATTATCACAACCACCACAATTAGCAAGCAAACTACAAAACGGGATTACTCAAACTCCCTACATCTGGGTGGTAAAGGTCAAGGTCAACGCCAAGCGACTGATAGTGCATGGCGAGAGCATAAATGGCATTGAGAGTGGCGGCACCTGACCCGATCCGTTGACCCTCCGGGTCAGGAACTGCGAGAGTAACAGTGGAAGTGGCGATGCGACCAATGCGCTTGGCTCTCTTGAGCTGCCAGTCATAGAGCTGGGCTTGCTCGGGGCTAGCGGCGGTTAGAACAATAGCGTCCCAAGTGGGGACTCTCGTCGGATGTCTGACCGACAACCTCAAATGGTACCATGACTTCCGCAGAATCGCCGTCAAGTCGGCTTTTCGTCTAGTCCTCGACAGTTGCCTCCGTAGTCCAGACTCCATATTTGATGAATTGTGCTGGTGAAGTGTTGCGTGCGATATGGTGTTTTGTGGGCTAAAGCAGATAAATGTAAGCGAGAGTTCGGTAGAGAGTGAAAAGCTCGTGGAATTGAGTTCGGTAGAGAGTGAAAAGCTCGTGGAATCACAACATCAACGCCTGTCCAATGTTCGTGGGAGATATGTAAGAAACAAAGAAACTCGTGTAAGGTTGTCCTCGTCCGTTGTTATGATATGATTGAAGCATAATCCCAAGAATCAATTTTTAAGAGTAATTAAGAAAGGGTCATAATCTATAATTATGAAATGATTAAAAAGAGTAATTAAGGATAATTATGATTTAATTGAATAATTACAACAAAAGGTTAATTTCCTTATTGGCGTCGCCCGGACTCGAACCGGAGACCTTCAGTGTGTTAGACTGACGTGATAACCAACTACACCACGACACCTCGTGTTGGAAGTTTCTCAATTAGATAAATGGAAAACGACTGAAATAACAACTAGGGAAGAGATAAACAGAAGCGGCGCCGCATCCAGAATCAACAACCAAATTCTATTCCGAGACGCAACAAAGATGGAAGTTTTTGGACCTTAATAACTTACCATACAAGTGTTTGTCTCTACCTTATATTACGCACACCTAATTTCCAATTCTCCGTCCAAATTTTGAACCTCATTTATGGAGCCTAACTCCATTGCCACTCTCACGTTTCACCCTCGTCCCATCTCTTGTGTTTCATCAATCAACCACAACTCATAAAGGGTCTTAGGATTTCTAAAAAGGTCGAATTTTTCTGGCTAAATAGTGGAAAAGTTCGCGTCTTTTGATTCGTAGGTTCATTCTTGGTACTGGGTCGGTATTTGTTTTGTATCATAAGGATGGCCATAATGGAGGATTGGGTTGTGCTGGGTTTGGTTTGATGATGGAAGGGAGATATAATAAAGGAGCGGGATTTGGGGTTATGAATTGGTCAGGTTCATTGCCTCAAGAGGGGGGAAACGTCACCGTCGAATGCCGAGTCCCCTTGCGTATTTCGGCATTCGATTCCTTCTCCATCGCATCCGAAGCCTTCTCCGAGCAAAGACCTCAAAGTCTCTATCTTTGTCTTTCACGACGCTTGCTTTGATTCTTCGTTTATGTGTTGTCCTAAGTAGTTGTCTTTTGGA
>JAOSBK010000009.1:25196656-25207639 GCA_027568895.1 Erythroxylum shatona | reverse complement strand
AATAAATTATTTTTAAATATAAATCACATAAAATAAAATAAAATATATTAAGTAATTAATACTAATATTTTTATATAATTAATAATAAAATAATAAACATCCTGCAACAACCATTTTAATATAAAGAGTATAATAGTCATTTATTATACATTACATTTCATTCCATTCTATTCATCTTCTAAATAACTTTTCACTACATTACATTATAAACCATTACATCCCTCCAAAACAACTTTTCACTCTATTACATTCTATTTCATTATAAGTTATTCCGTTCTGTTTCGCTCCGTTTTATTCCATTTTATTAATTAACATCCAAACAAACAAAGTTTTAGTCTATCTCAAAACCTATTTGATCTTGAGACTCAAAGTTTAAATCTAAGCACCACCGAACTTGGGCTGCCTGAAGCCCAATCACGACTCAGGTCAAACTTGATTAAATATTTTTTAATTTGTAAAAATTAAGCAAATCAACATTGTTTTAGTTAAAAATTTTAAGCTTTAAATTGGGTGAGGATAGATTTTAGTTCACGCTGGGAAGAGGCTATATGATTGAGGATATCCTAAAACTTATAACTAGTTGATCCTATGGGATACAGGAAATTAACGACATTCCAAATGCCTTTAGCAGCGACTGGGTAAGAATAAGTGACCTACAATTTCAAGTTCTTGAATACATTGAGATCGTCTATTGGGGATGTTGAGGTATAATACTTTGTACATGGTAGGGAGTCAGCCCAGAACTACTTCCCAAAGAAAGAGACTTTCGGTTGAAATACCGTAGTCCATATACTTTTAGCCCAACTTAAGGTTTGGTGTTGAGGGCTAAGGACTTTGCTGCATGATGAATTTGCAAATCTCCTTGGTTGGTGTTTTATCCATGCATAGGAATCAAAATCTCAAAGGTTTGGCTGTTACCAAAGGCTAGAATTCCCTAATTGCCTTTAAAATTGTTCTTGCCACTTCCCATTATTTAGCACTATAGCGCCACCTTGCAATTTTCGGGAAATTGATTTGTAGACAAGGGTACTGATCCTAATTAAAATTAAAATTTGAATTATATTTAAAGTTTAGTTCTAATTATATAATTCTAATTCTAATTTAAATAAAATCAAATATCTCATATTTTGTATATGAAGTTTCTTAAATTTTATAAGTAACTCTGACTTCTCTCAAATTAATTTCTTCTTTTAATTACCGTATATATGTGACTTATTAAATTACTAAAATAGTAGAAATAATTATAAAACACAATGCTAATTTATAAATAAAATTATATAAATTAACTTTTAAGTTATCATAATTTTCTAATTAAATAATTAGTAATCATGCATCAAAATTGATACCTAATATATATAATGACCTCCCAAATATTAAAAATATTAAAATGGTTTGATTTTCTCGCCCCTTCCCATAGCTTCTAACACCTCCTTATTCCTCAATTCCGATATCGCTTGCTCCTAACTTCGCCCTTATTCCATTAAAAGGTCTCTCTGATATGTAAAAGTAAAACAAATTTGTGATGGAATCTCAAGAAAAAATTATTTCCGAAAAGGAATATCAGGTGGTTATTACCCTGAAACTCTTTAGAATAGCTGGTAAAAGAAAATTAAACAGGAAGAACAAGTTTTTTTTCTTCTTCTTCTATAAAAAAATGACTCTAATTCCCTGAAATGTTAGGGCCTCTTAAGCAACTGGCTCTTAGAAATCCAGGGTGATTGTAACCTTCTTAACCGGAGAATGAAATATTACCAACCATTCATGGCATTATAATGACACAATCTTGGTGTTATTTGATATGGATAAGATTAAAACTCTTAGTTCTTCAATCTCGGACTAAATGATTTATATGATAGTCAATTTGAATTAAAAAAAAACAAACTTACTGTCCATATCTTCTCTTTAGGCCAAACGAACAGTTTATCTATTAGTATTAAAGCTCTCTAAATCATCCTTAAAGATTCTAACTTCATGGTACGTCCTTTTAAATCGAAGGGAAACAGTTCTTTTCAGAAACTACTGTTAAAGATATGAGGAATTGTGCTCACGATATTCAGGTCACTAACTTACCTTCAAATGGAGATTTTTACACTTAATAAGTAGAAGGATAACTGGCATCTGCGGATGAAGCTTGCGCTTGACAGATGTCTTATTAATTTAAAATACTTTCCCAAATTCTAGGGCCACAATTCCTAGCCCCCTTCTTCTCTGAACACTGACTTACCATATTCTAACTCTAGTACCTTGCCTAAATTCCCCTTTAGTTTCAACAATTCTCTAGCTTTAATAAAGCAATCTTAAGGGGCTTAAATTCCTCCTTTTAAGGTACCAAGCAATGTATCTATGTTAAAAAGCTCCATTGCATTAAAGAGGATCTCAAAGCTCTTAACGGAAAAAGGGTGAGGAACACTTATCAACTCCTCACCTCTTCAAAGGATGCTCTCACTAATGCTCAAAATAGTATCTATCTTAATTTTAGTTTTCTCCATCTTTAGAATAATGAAAAGCTGGCTCTTTATACTTACCTTCAAGCTTAGAAAGTTGATCACTTTATAATAAAGTAAAGGTCCAGGATTCTTTGGCTTAAAGAGAGTGATAAAAAGTCCTCTTTTTTCCATATATCTATCATCTCAAGGAAGGCCAATAATATAATTAGCTCTTTTCAAAAAGATTAGGTTCTTTTAAACACCCAGGAAAAATCTTTTAAAAGAAGTTGTTGAGTTCTTTTCCAAATCTCTAGAAGCCCCAACCTCTGCTAACTCTTCATTACCATGTAGGGATCTTCTATCGCCTGAAGAAATTCTCACTCTTTCCAAACCTTTCATACTGGATGATGTAAAATAAATAAATAAAATCCCTCAACCCTTTTAAAGCTCTAAGCCTTAATGGTTTAAATGTAATTTTCTTTAATAAATCTTTTTCACTCACTAAGAATTTATTCCAAAATGTTTTTTTTTTTAATTTTCAACGAAAGTAAAATTTTAAGGAGATTAATTGAACATTTATTAGTCTAATTCCTAATGGAAAGGAGAAAAATACTATGAAAAATTTTCACCCTATACCTTGTTGCCTCTCTATGTACAAAGTCATATCAAATTTGTTGGCTAATAGACTAAAGTAGGTTCTAAATGCTCACCCAGACCCCTCTCAAAGTGAAAAATACACTAAATGCTCATGATTCCCCTATAGTATTTGGTTCAGCCAAATTCTGGTGAGGCTGCACGTTGTCGTTTAGATTCATGAACTCGACTATCTCCAACGAGAGTTCCTGCAAAACAAAGCAAGGCACGTCGGGGGTTAGTTTCCGGCAAGCCCCTCCGACGCTCAAGTTAGTCTTTTTTGTGATGGTAGGATCGCTGTGAGTAGAGAAAACTAGGGTTATGATATCGTACTTCTATCATGACAGAATAATACCTTATATATGGGATAGATGCTAGGTTTAGGTCTTCACGTACGTAGGTCTTTGCGTTTGCATGGGAGACTAACATCTGTAGATGAGTCGCGGGCGTGTGGGCTTGCTGATACTCGTGAATGGGCCGTGGACATGTGGACCTGGACTCTAGGCCTAGCACAGCCAACCTAACCAAGAGCTTTTCAACAGGTAAATTATGTCGAGTCCACCAATGTTGGGGTCTCCAGTTAGTGTCAGGCAAGACTTTGAGTTCTCAACGATTCTTATCGGGTTCCAACCCTTCAGTTTTCTCGACCTGAGCCGCAGAACGTGCAGTGACTAGTTCGTCTTCTTCCACATCGCATCTGTCAGCTTTCCAGGTAATATCCAATGCACGGTATATTCCGTTTCCGCTCCCTTCTCCTTGTTTTTGCTTTTAAATTCTTGTTTATGCTGTGCGTGCCTGACGGGTTTGGAATCTTCAAATCAAGTATTTGTCTGATACACATTCTTCTTGAAGAAGTGGTAAGAAACAGGATGCAATTGGATGAGCTACGGGTATACAGCTGTTTCAGGTGTGGAAACATTGTGTCCCGTCAGGACGATATCGTCTCCACAAGTTTTCAGGTGATCATGTTATTTCACCATTCTCTGAACTGCTGTGAAGAGCGCTGTATAACAACAGTTCATGGCTGTTTTGAATCTTTAAGGTTTTACTACAACAAACATTTGTCGTTCTTTCTATTATTTCAGTCTGGTAACCACAGAGCTTTTCTATTCTCCCATGCAATGAACGTTCTGATAGGAACAGAAGAGGAGAAGGAGCTCATCACTGGTCTCCACAAGGTTTGTGATGTATACTGCTCCGATTGCGGGCTGGTATTGGGTTGGATGTACGTGGAAGCTTACACCGAAGATCAGAAATACAAGGAAGGCAAAGTTTGTCTTGATCAATTCAAGGTTTTGAAGCAAAGTTTGTAGCATATAATCCTATAAATATATAGAAGCTCCCGTGCAAATTCATTGTTTTAATGTTACAGAGCTTCATACAGATCTGAGTTGATCTAGAACTTACAAAAGATTATATTAGATTGATTAGGTCGGATAGATATATGATCTATTCTTATCTATATCGTCCCTTAATCAAATTCACTTCCACGATACAGTTGAAAGTTTGTCTAATCCCTGCCTGCACGGGTAGCTCAACTGGTTATTAACAAGGAAGTTGAATGCAAAGGTCTCAGGTTCGAGTCTAGACAGTGACAATGTGAGAGTTTATCCAATATAATGGCTCCTTGTACACACCGAAAAAAAAACCGATCGTCTTTTTAATAACTTAAGTGAGATTAAACCGTGATTTACCTCCTCATAATTTTATCAGGTCGGGGTGTGGGGGTGCCTAAAGTGGGCGATTCCATCTTTTAAATGCAAAGTTTGTCTAATCCCTAAAGTAAGATGTCGTTGACTTGGCAGTTCCAGACCGGTGAATAGGTATGAGCCTATCCCATTATTTCAGGATTTAGTGCCTGTAGAGTCTGCAGTTGAGGGCATTGACTTTCATGAGAAAAGGCTGCTTTTCCTTACAATTACCTTGAAAGTTACAAGCTTCTCTTAATTTCTGGAGAAAGTACAAAATTGATCATTGCCTAGAATCATGTTAATTGAAAGTGATTAGTGATAAACAAACCACAGCTTGTTTTGATTTGACCCGATCATACTCGATTTTTTTTTTTTGATAATGGAGATACATAAAAATTTTAATTAACTAAGCAGGGAAGATACACTCCCGTCGATAACCCACAGGCAGGTTTTGAAATATATGGATGCCAAGTTCTAGTGAAGTGGCATAAGTAGCTAACCAATCCGCAACTCGATTAGCCTAGACTTTAGAAAATATTGGTAATATAATTCTTTCTTTTTTTGTCAATTTCATGACGTTAAACCAAGCCCCACCATAAAAAGAAAAACGGCTACAATTTTAAAGATAAGGAAAGGAAGGTATCATTAGGTTTAGACTATAAATGAAAAGCATGCCCCGTTAATTAAGAATTTGATAGATAACAACGAACAGAACAAAAGAAAAAACGATTCCAAGACGATAGGAACCTTCGAGGAAACCCAACACCAGACAACTTTTGAGCCACTAGAAGCTATTCCCTTCCCACCAAATGTCAAGACCGCGTCTATCCACAACGAGTCTCCCAATTCTCTTCCATCATGTAACTTCCCGGAAATCCTCTGTGGTCCAATCGTGCACGACAAAGATCAATATTCTATACGTAAGAACTAAGCGTTTCAACATGCAACCCCATCACCCTAGACTTTGATAGAATATTCCTAATCAGACCCTCCACGTGATTTGTACAGCCCTGTCCACAAAGCAAACTCTTACCAAGTAACCTGTTGTGCAAAAACATGGGACCGTGAGTGGTTCTTACAGATGAAGTCGGCTATAAAAACCTTCCGAAGCCTATACCCGACCGGGTCACATACTTTGCAGGAGAGACGATGGAGAAAGATAAATTTGGCAGGAAAACAGCGACAACAATCGAGTTCCAAGATTTATTACCAGTGATGGCGGAGAAGCTTGATGTGGAGAGCTTTGTGTCCGAACTGTGCAAGGGGTTTAAGCTTCTGGCAGACCCCGAAAGGGGTTTAATCACGTCTGAGAGTCTGATGATTAATTCGGCAGTTCTAGGAATGGAAAGGATGAGCAAAAAAGACTCTGAGGCTATGGTGAGAGAGGGAGATCTGGACGGAGATGGAACACTCAATGAAAAAGAGTTCTGCATCTTGATGGTCAGACTCAGCCCTGGAATGATGGAAGATGCCGAGGCATGGCTTGAGAAGGCACTTGATCAAGAGTTAAGCAAGTCCTCTTAATTTTTTTTTTCTTGTTTGCAGTGATACTTTTGTTGTCTTCCACCGAACCGTAGGTTTCCATCTCTGCCTTTCACCAATCACATGATTTTAACATAAGCTGCTTTAAGCCTTTAACCAACATATGTTGTAAAGTTTCATCTTTGATATACCTAGCCTTGTTATCACCTAAAACTGAGTCTGGAAAGGACTTTCAAGCTTAAAAGCCTATTTTCAAGTTGAAAGGTACACATGGAGCTCTATATCTTGCAAAGCAAAATCAGTAGTCATCCAAGTTCTCGTTAATAATGGTGAAAGACCTGTCCCCAATAACCAGGCACACATACACACCAAATTTAGTCGTTGTGACTGCAAAATATTTGGAAAACTACTACGCATAAAAAACCTCTCTTGGCGACCAATAAGGTCAATAAACAGGACGCAAAGTAGCAAAAACTAATAGTCCATTGATTAATAACACTGAATCCACCAAACTCACAACTAATAGAGAGAACTCACACTATGACAAATATTACAAAAAGAAACCCTATCTAGGAACTTTGAATTAAGATAACCATATATTTGGTTGTTTATCCTTAATATTAGATCTATGACTGATAAATACACAGTATCCTGAAGAACGGAACAGATTCCATCCCATTCGATCCTTTGTGACTAAGTTCTCGATCTTCGAACTGGTGTTCGGCTGCTTGCAGAGATAAAGAAAACCAGGATGGAGGTTATAATGAGTAAGAAATCCATTAATTGGTACAACAGCTTCAAATTTTTGACAGTAATTTTCTTACTAGCTACCTGCGGTACCTTCCGTACTCAGGACTTCTGTTCCGACCATAATCAGGACTGCTCCGCTTGTTATAAACTGGGCCTCTATACTTATCATATACTGGGCTACGACCTCGACCGTAGTCAGGACTTGGACGCCTGCGATAAGCAGGACTCAGTGACCTCCCATAGCTTCCTCTTCTAGGACTATCATATCTGTCCCCCCTCTCATCGTCATCCCTTAAAGCATACTCAACAGAGACCACCCTATCCAATATCTTGCTGAAAAAACATATACATATACATATACTATCTGAGAACTGAGATCATTATAATATCATATCATGCTACTCAATAATTACAAAAAGAGCAGGGACCAACCTCATATGTGTACATTCAAGGGCTTTGGTTGCATCTTCTTGTGTCTCGAACTGCACAAATGCAAAGTTCCTTCGAATTCTTACATTAAGAACCTTCCCATAGCGGTCAAAATGTCTTTCTATGTCTTCAACCCTTGTACGGATTGGATCAAAATTAATTACAAACAGGGTTTTGGTGGGCCTTTGATTCGCCATTGACCTAGAACCCTCACGGTGTCGACCACGTTCACCCTGCAGAATTGATGACACCAACCAGAACCACAAATGGATGGTAACAATAATTTCAACAGAACAAGAGCCCAACCTTTATACATATATACATAAATATATAGGCATATATCTACATGCATGCATATAGATACAACAGATACATATATAACCAAATATGAAAAAGAAACATACCTTGGCCCACTCTACTGAAAGCCTACGCCTGTCATAACCAAATGGAATATTGTCGAGCCCACGTATGGCATCTGCAGCATCACGCTCATCCTCAAAATAAACAAAAGCAAAACCTGCAATCACAGAGTTAATGTTAGAGATGCAGTAAAGACTACTTTATCTGGGAGCCACAACATCCAGTTCATGCACATCAACCGAATCAGGAATTCTTTACCATATAAGAGAACTTAAATTGTACAACACCTGAACAAATTTGATGGGCTGATGCACAAAAGGATGTAGAAGCGTTGCATGATGAACTAAATCAAGGTGTTGCATTTAAGAGTTATAAATCCAAAAAATTCAGGGTCTGAGATGTCATTGCAAAGCATGATTCGCCATTCAGAGGGCACAAAGTTCAGAAATTGAAGGCATGGCTAGACAGATTTCATTGATCCCCTATTATCAGTAGTGGTAGGCATTGCACTAAATTCATTGATCCCGCCACGACCATTCAAGTGAAATGGCAACTTTTGGGCGGAGAGGTGGGTGAGTGGCACATGACTGAATGAAGAAAAAAGCAGGATGATGATGGTGATGATGATTCCATCTGTGTGTGGAAGTAGAGCAGACTGGCAAGAAAGTTTCCAAAGCCAATACACAAATGTTTTGCAGAGAACTTGTGGAGCCCCGATAGAAGCTCATTTTTCTTTAGTAGACGTTCCTGCGTCAAAACAAACATTTAATACGGAGGTGTAGTCCTCAGAAACTGTAAATTTGTGGCCGCCAATTGATTTTTTCCCGGACATTGAAATCGGATGCCATTGCTAATAAGCAGCAAGACCCAAATCCAAGAAATTACTTTCCGCATAATTTAGTTGTCATTACTGCGCAACTTAGAAACAAACCCTAGTTCGATTTTAAGTGAAAATTATCATTCCCATCAATCAATAAGGTAACTACGGCGTTACATCTAATGACAACAGACATATTCCTCAAAACGGAATACTAACAAAAACACCAAACAGGGTCACGAAATAAAGAACCCTATCCAAAACCTACAAAAATAGACTTTGGAATAAGAAAAGACAATAGATGAAAATGATTTACCAGATTTCATATCCACTCGCTCGACCCTTCCGTACTTTCCAAATAAACGTTCCAACTCCGACTGACGAGTTTCGTACTCGAAATTTCCAACGAAAATCGGCCTCGCTGCCATTGCTGCCTCCACCAAAAGGACACTGCACACAGATGAAACAAACCGAATACTTACTTATCCTTCACTCAATTTTGTCGGCAACCAAACGGAGAGGATGATCCGAGAAATATACCTAGAAAATATTGGAGTTGCTATCAATCAAAACCCTAAGGGTCCGAAGAGAGGTTTTTCGAGCTATAAGAGAACATTGGAACCCTTAATGCGTGGCGCCATGTTATTGGTTGAGCTCTCCGAATAGGTTTTTTAGTTAAAAAAGTTTCGGGCCAAGTGTTGGCCCAATCTCAAGAAAGATAATGGGCTCGAGCCTTTCAATTGGTATTGGACCTAGGATCCCACAACAGTCCATTAAAAGGGTCGAAAAGTCCAGTTTGTTTTCTTACAATCATAAATGGTTCCAGAGATAGCCAGAGCTTAGGCCTTAGCCCAACCGGGTCCTAGGCAAGCTAGATCAGCCAAGCTCGATTTTTTATTTTTTAAAAAAATTCTAAAATGATGTCGTTTTGTTTATACTCAGGCCTAAGCCCAAAATTCAATCAAACTCAAGTTAGGCCCTATTGTCAAGCTTATTCTTAAACAAACTCCCATCTTAAATACACTTTAGGCCTTAATTTTGTTTTAGAAAAACAATCTAAATCTTTTATAATTTTGTTGGTTAAATTCAATTTTTTTCGTCATACACTCTAAGTTTTAGATATAATTAACAATGAAATGAAAATTTGAAGTCAATTTATTAAAAAATAAAAGTTAAAAAACTAAAATACATTTAACAATAAAGTTTGATCATGAATTATTTTCCTTTTTATATTTAATTAAAGTAATAAAGCAATAAAAGTGAAATTTCTATAACAAATTCAAGATTTCAAAAACTAGAGACTTGTGATAAATCCCCACCACCCTTTAAACTCTTCTTTTTCTTTTTTCTCTTATTTTAAATGATTCACAAGTACGGTTAATCAAACTTATAAGTTCAAAAGTATTAAAACAAAATTCCTTGTGGATAATTATTAATTACAAGTTTTATAAAAATTAAGATAAAAAATTTGTTTTGAATTAAAAATAATAAAAGAGCCTAATAAAGGATATGAATAAATGGACCAAAGTCTAACAAAAAAAATACCCTTATTAATGTTGAGAATTAATTCAAATTTGTAGACTTGTTAAAATTCCTTTTGAATAGGTTTTTAGTTTGTTTATTTTATAGCTAAGAGTTCTTTTATCTTATCTTATACATGTTATTTTTCTAAAAATTTTAACTCTTGTTGGCACTAGAGCCCCCACTTTCTTGAAGATTTTATCATTAGCTTAATGAGGAAGCATACTTGTGGGCCTTGACACCACACTACAATCCAAAACTTTAAGATATTAGGTTTATAAGTCGTTTCCACTTACATATCCCTCATTGATTTCATCTCTTTCTAATATACGATTCTCACTCACACTTAAAATCCCAACAATCTCTCCCTCAAGTGTAAAATTTTACATTGGATTAGACTTGAGTTCCTCCTTGAGCGAAAACCTTTTTTTGCCTTTTTCTTAGCAATTTAAGCGTATGATGTTACTAAGTGCCCTTCTACTCCACCAGTCTAGGCTCACTAGGAGTTTCCTTACTCTTCCACATGAGGGTGGCAACCACAGGATCCGACAACTGTCTTTATACTCATCCTTTGTCGAACCATTGACTCTGATACTACTTGTTGTCAATAAAGAGCTCACGTTTTTGGGAGATTTTCATCATGAGCTTAATGAGGAAATATACTCGTAGGTCTGGATACGACACTGTTGGATCGAAAAAAAAACATGCTATATTTGGAGAACCGGTAGATTTCAAAACTTGTTAGAAATCTTATTTGTGGCGGAAGCAATATATCCAAATCATCATGCCAATCTATTCATGATATAGTATAAGGATAATAATAAACATAAACAAGATGAAGAGTATTATCGACTCCTTTGCTACAGCTTTAATT
>JAOSBK010000009.1:25171883-25193803 GCA_027568895.1 Erythroxylum shatona | reverse complement strand
AAAATTGTGAACGACACTTATTTTGAATAATTAAAATCCCTCTAAAATGACACTTATTTTGGATAGGAGGGAGTATTTAATTAAAATTTACTTTAAACCATTAGATTATAGCTATAAGGAGCTTCTAACTCATCTTCGTCGTCTATTTCCAAGGTTTCATCACCTGCAGCCTCAGCTCTTGTGTTTTTAGTGGGTGCAATGATGCCCTACTTATTAGTTGCATTATTCATAAAGGATTATAAGGTGAGATTAGGAGTGGTGGTAGTGGCGGTCACATTGGCTTTGTTTGTCTTTGAGTGGTTGCGGCCGGTGTTGGGGAAGGCATCACCAGTTAGGTCTGTGTTGAGGGTTTTGATTGGAGGCTGGGTGGCTATGGCTATCACCTTCGGGCTAACCAAGTCTATTGGAAGTATCTAGTTGACTATAAATTAATTTCGATCTTTGTGCACTTTCTCTGCTTTGATATTTTTATGTCTGTGCGTAGAAAAGAGGATAAAGTGAAGGCAGAAGGGCTTTGTAAGAATGGAAGGTTATGTTATCCTACCATGTATTTGGTTTGTGTGCCAGAATAACGCTGCACTGTGATGTAAGAATAGATATCCAGTAATTACCAAGGAGCTCGACAGCTTCAAAACCAATGGCCTGCACCAACATGATCGGGGCTTGTTGAGCTTAAGATAAAAGTTGCGGAACAGAAGACATTCCAGTACATCAGGTAATAGATATTATTTATGCTTCGGTAATGCATGCATGGAGAGAGTTAACCGCCTCTGCCCCCAACGCCCAGTTTCCAGGTGCACACTTTTATTTTGTGCTTCTTTAAGCTTTAGTGCAAGTTTGTTACCGGTTGTCATTGGGCATTTTCTTGTTAGTAAGCTGCTTTTAGTCTTCTCCATGAGTGTCTCCCGTCTGTGTGTGGGGTAATGGATGAAAGTCCCAGCCTTCCTAGGAAGTGCGACCTTTTTTATATTCTGGAGGTTGGTATTCTCTGATACTTGCACGACTTTTGAGTGGGAGGAAGCGTGGGGGTATCCAGCTTAGTTGAAGTTGGAGGCTACGAGCAACTGAGTTTTCTTTTTTCTCGTTTGCCAAGGCCATTTACTCTCATCCTCTGTA
This sequence comes from Erythroxylum shatona, assembly GCA_027568895.1. Taxonomy (NCBI): domain Eukaryota; kingdom Viridiplantae; phylum Streptophyta; class Magnoliopsida; order Malpighiales; family Erythroxylaceae; genus Erythroxylum; species Erythroxylum shatona. Next base: position 25,192,687 of record JAOSBK010000009.1, on the reverse strand, counting down.
AACTGGGGTTGGTCTCCTTGAATCAACGGAGCATAGTTGCATCTCGTGGGACCTCGCGATAGATCAAGCCCACTTGGGCTCGTTATCTAGGTACTATCTATAGTTCCTGTTAGCGACAACAAACTTTTTGGGTGAGGCAATGATGCTCGGCGACATGCGTCGCCATCGTTAATTGTTCTTTCACAGCCGTGTTGTGTCTAACACAACACACGTCCCCTCCGTCCTTGAGCCACCTGACAAGTCTGATAAGTCTGATATGGTGCAGGTGAGGCAGTCAGTCCTTTCCTTCTAAGACCCATTGGGAGTCCACTTTAGATTGACGCGTCTTCTTATATAAGACAACTCCCTTGGCTTCTCCTCCATCTTAGTACAACAACTTTATGCCAAAGCATTTCCCATTAGATTCCCTTCACCGCACTGAGGGCACCTTCTTGCATGCCCTAACAAAAGATGCTTATTGGATGCCTAAGCTTTGTAAAGCGTGGTTGAGTACACTATTGTTTCTTTATTTGTTCTATGTTGTTCCCTTTACAAATGCGATTCTGCCATCCTTGCGTTGCTTTTGCATGCCTATGTTAATCGGTCATGGCTGAAGTTCTGTTAGTGGGTCATTTAGTATCTTTGGACTGGTTGATATGTCTATTGTTACTTTTATTTTAGACTTCGCTTTACTCAAAGGCCTAGGTTAGATAAGTGGGACTATTTCGTGTGTATTCGGGTTGACCAACTAGCCCCTGCTTGATCAACTGTCCGAGCTTCTCTTCCTTTCTTAGTTTTAACAATAGATCAGGACTGAGTATCCCTTCAGTTGGAACTCTGGTATTACTTTCCTTCAGTTTATTATGTTACTATTTTATTATTATTTAACTATTTATTGACTTTTTGTATTTGTTTTATTTATTTATTATTATTAGTATTATATGTATTATTTTGTTTATACCTATATATTTGGTTATATTTATTATTATTCCTAAGTATTGAGGTGAGTGTTATTGATAGGGTTTCTAGCAGCATATTTCCACCTATAGTATCTTTCCTAACCAGGCCCAGTGGCTTTCTCGCCACACACTTTAGTATTTTCTCTGTGCGCCCTTCCTTGTATCGAGAACGTGTGGCATAATAGTCATTCCTTCTCTTCGTTCTATTTTTATTACTTATTTATTTTTTGCTAGTTGGTTTTTATTATTTTTAAAGATTATTTAGTGTTATTATTCCTACTTTATTAATTTTGTGGGGGTCGGTTAGTTTCAGCTTTCGAGGTTGTATTAAGATAGTGATTGCGTGAAATATAAGAGGTGCGGGTTAAGAGGGATGTCTTCCAATAGAGCGAATGGATTCAATGCAAGCGGGTCGGTACGCACAACTTGCAAGTACAAAGACGGTGATGATTTAATAAGAATAGGCTCTTGGAACGTGGGAACCCTCACGGGAAAGTCTTTGGAATTAGTAGAGATTTTAGCCAAGTATAGGATACAAATAGCATGCATTCAGGAGACTAGGTGGGCCGGAGCCAAAGCAAATGAGATAGGGGGTTCAAACTATGGTACTCGAGTAGTCCGAGGAAGCAGAATGAGGTAGGTATATTAGTGGACAAGGGACTAATGAACAGGGTAATGGAGATCACAAATGTCAATGACAGGATAATGGTGGCAAAAATTTTCCTAAGCAGTATGGTTCTCAATGTAGTATGTGCGTATGCACCTCAAGTTGGCACAAACGATCAACATAAACGTACATTCTGGGAGGCACTGAATGAAGTGCTTCAACAAATTTCTTATAATGAATAGATCATCCTAGGAGGGGATTTTAATGGGCATATAGGGGTGGATGTAGATGGATACATAGGGACTCATGATGGCTTTGGATATGACTATAGTAGGGTTGATTTATTGGACTTGGCGATCGCATATGAGTTAGTAATAGTAAATTCCTTTTTTAAGAAAAACGAAGTGCACTTGGTGGCATTTCAGAGTATTACAATCAAGATGCAAATTAATTATATCTTTATCAGGACAAGAGCCAGATCTTGGTGCAAGGATTGCAAAGTACTTCCAGCCGCATGTCTATCATCCCAATATAAATTGTTAGTTTTAGATCTACAAATTAAGGGATAGAGGGCACAACGATTTTCTGAGTGATTTCCCAAAATCAGATGGTGGAGACTACAAAGGGAAATGGTGGGACTTTTTGGGACTCAAGTTAGGTATAATACAACATGGGCGGTGAGTGGGGATGCGAATCAAATGTGGTAGGGAGTAGCCCCCGTGGTGAGAGAGACCGCCACAAAACTCCTAGGTCCCGTTTGGTTGGCGGGAAAGTAAAGTGAATTTGGAATATGATTCTTCGGAAAATAAATCTATGGAAAGTAAAGATATTCACATGTTTGGATACTTATAAAAAATCTATTAGGAAGGGTAGATTCTTATTACAGTGTTTGGTATGCAATAGTATTTTATAGAATGTAACTTAATTTTGACTTATGTTTCTAATTATATCCCAACAAACTAAATAAAAATTGAAATCATTAAATAAGGAAAAAATATGAACCTAAAGATTGTCGATTGAAACTTTTGAGCAAAAAAATTGAAAATCCAAATACCGATTGATATCGAAAATTTAAAAAAATAGGGGGGAGATTTTTTGCAAAATTTTCAAATATTTTTAAAATTTCCCTCCCTCCCTCTTATACTCCTTTCTTCCTTTTTTCAAAATTTTTTATTTAGTTATTTTAATTATTTCAACTTTTATAATTATTGTGAATTTTTAATTTTTGTTTTTAGAATAATAATAAATATTTTTATTACTAATAATAATTATAAATAAAATAAAACTTACAAAATATTTTTATTTAAATTTATTTTAATATTCTATATAATATTTATTAATAAAGTATTAATAAAATATTTTATATAATATTTATTAATAAAGTATTAATAAAATATTTTATTTTTAAAAATAAATAATTTAAGAATTATTTTTATAAACTAATATTTATTTTATATATTTTTAATTATTAAATTCAAATTTATTTGAAATTTATATATTTTAAAATCGTTGAGTTGAAAGAGAAGAAATGGTTAAATTGTCTATCGTATTTTTTATATTAAATTCTTGAGGAAAGTAATCTAAATACCAAGAGAGTGTTCCGATTTAGAATACAGGAAAAATGTTACTACTTTCCCTAAATTAGGAAAGTTTTTACTTTCCTAACTATTAAAAACAACGAACCAAAAGTAATAATTTAAATTTTAGGAAAAAATATTACTTTCCCAGTCAACAATCCGTGCTAATTAATCAAACGGGGGGTTAAGGTATTTTATAACTTTTTTTTAAACGGAGGAATCCGCAGCCGCTACTCTTTGAACGAGAACTGGGTAAACCTCTGGATTGACGTAATAATCTGCAAATCATGCCAACTGGATACTCTATACTAGACAAGTCCTGTACGACAGTCAAGCATGTAAATTTTCGTATTTTCTTTGTTTATATAAATTATAATGGACCGATAACTAAATTTTGTGTTATGTTTAACATGAAAATCAACACAAATTTGAACGAATAAGGTTATATATACAAAGAAATCATAACCTTAATCTAATCCACTACTCTAAAGGACCATGAAGAAAGGAATAAATTGTGTTTGAAAAGAAACATACCTTTTGCTTTGAAAAGTTGCATCATAACTAGGACTCTAGGAGTTTAATTGATCTGACTGCAAATTTATGGAATTTATTAATGTTTAAAAGTATTTTATAATCAACTCACAATATTAATTCAAACAGTATTTTTACTATGTAAATAATGCAGTTTTCGATGAGCATACAAAAAGCAGATATGGAGAGTGCAATGCCCAGATGAGTATTGCTGCTCAGGATTGTCGTCATGATGCACTGACAGGCTGCTGAATGTGTTAGCAGGAACCTTCCTGGAATGTTGGGTGGTGGATTAAAGTATGATTACACCACTTTTTTGTATATAATCAATCAAAACGATGGAGTAAACTACCTCATCAATCAAAATCCTGATAGTCTCTGGCGGCCATTTATGATTATGAACTTCAAGGGGGGTGATGACGGGTTTTTCTGACAGAACAGTAAACTTTATGCACGGAATCGATGTATGTAAGAATACCTGCTTCAATTTAAAAGGAGTCACTAGTCAAACATCACTCCGATGCCCAGATAGGAACTGTTGAGAATCGGAAGGGATGACATGTACAGTGATGCTGGTAAACGGAGGAAACTTCCTGGAATGTGAAGTCATTTTCCTTGGATAACAATCCTCATTGCTCTTTGAATTGATCTTCTTGACACGAGACATGAATTTGAATATATAGATTTAAAAGATACGAACTTGAAAAATCAGATCAACATCATTTTATTTTTATACATGATTATTTATTTAATATATACAAACAATTTTCATAGAGATAAATCAATCACATCATCATTTTCTTATTCATTCACGCATGCACCTCAGTTGACATGGAAACAAAACTCATCGGACAATTTAAAATTTTCAGGATGAGCCTTGAATGCTTTTATTAAACTCATGCAAGTCAATCAATGACTGTTGGCGGCATTTTCTTGTAGAATATAATCATTCAGACGCTTTAAGCGAAGAATGGATAACAACTTTACATATATAAGGGGAAGAAGATCCGTCAAAGTGCATAACCACCTTTCACTGTTAACTTTGTACTCCTACAAAAGGAGAGATTTGAAGATCCAGGGACTGGCCTTAGTATTCTAAATCCAACAAGTATTATACTTGTATCCTTCTGCTTTGTTCCAATTCTTCGGTTGCTCTGATTTTTGTAGAGAATCCAACAAATTCATTTTTGCCAACACTGAGAATTCTTATGCCACCAGCATTATAGGAGTTTGTGGTGTTCTGGCAACCATTTAGTCCACTAGGAATAACGGGTAAGATTGGTTCGAGAGTTCTGATATTTGTTTCACTCGATTGGTTCTTTGCTTCTCATATACTGTTTTTTGCTTCACCTTTTTTGTTGACATGCATAGTTCAGTATCTGTTTCTTTTATCTCCTCTGTGCTTTTGTTTGTTATAAGGAGTCTTTTGCAGCTTTTGTGCTGTTTTATGTTCTGTTCTGGTTTCTTAGAGGTTATGTAGACACTATAAGTGCTCGGTCATCAGTGAGTGATTATTATTTACCTTTGCAGTTATAGCCTTTCGGAGTGGTTCGATTTTGTTCGTAACCACCCGATAATTTGACTAGTAATCTCTCTGTCACTATTTTCCATTGATATTTGTCAATAATGTTCTGTAAAGACAAGTTCTGATTCAGTTTCATTTATGTTCTTGATTTCTGGTGACCCTGCATGAGATTGATCTCTTATTTTGCAGGTTTTGACGTGACTGTGAGAGAACTTCAACTATAGTGTCTCCTCAGAGAAAATTTTCAAATTCAGAAATGGATGAAATTCCAATTCCTGCATGGTCATTTTCTGTTGAACAATGTTTGAATGAGTTCCATGTGAAGCTTGAAAAGGGTTTGACCGCATCTGATGTGGAGAAGCTCCGTGAGAGATATGGATGGAATGAACTTGTCAAGGAGGAGGGTAAGCCGATTTGGCGCCTGATATTGGAACAATTTGATGATATGCTTGTGAAGATACTTCTGTTTGCTGCCTTTATTTCATTTGCTTTAGCATACTTTGAAGGAAGTGAATCAGAGGGGGAGCATGGATTTGAAGCCTATGTGGAACCTTTTGTTATAATGTTGATTTTAGTCCTTAACGCAACTGTTGGGGTGTGGCAAGAGTCTAATGCTGAAAAGGCACTTGAAGCCCTTAAAGAGATGCAATGTGAATCGGCAAAAGTTTTGAGAGACGGGCATTGGATACCGGACTTGCCATCCCGGGAGCTTGTTCCAGGGGATATAGTGCAATTGCAGGTCGGGGACAAAGTGCCAGCTGATATGAGAGTTACTATTTTGAAGACATCAACTTTGAGAGCTGAGCAGAGCTCATTGACTGGAGAGGCAATGCCTGTTCTTAAGGGAACTAATCCTATATCTATCGATGACTCTGAGTTGCAGTCCAAGGAAAATATGGTTTTTGCTGGGACAACTGTTGTGAATGGCGGTTGTATCTGCCTCGTTACCAGCACTGGAATGAACACTGAGATAGGGAAGATACAGAAGCACATACATCATGCTTCTATGGAGGAGAGTGATACTCCTTTGAAGAAGAAGCTGGATGAATTTGGAGGCAGGCTTACAACTGCAATTGGTCTGGTATGTGTAATTGTATGGTTCATCAATTACAAAAAATTTATCTCATGGGAGTTTGTGGATGGATGGCCTGCAAATATTCAGTTTTCCTTTGAGAAGTGCACCTACTATTTCAAGATTGCTGTTGCCTTAGCAGTAGCTGCCATACCTGAAGGTCTTCCTACTGTAATCACTGCTTGTTTAGCACTTGGAACGAGGAAAATGGCACAAAAGAATGCAATTGTAAGGAAGCTTCCTAGTGTAGAAACATTAGGATGCACCACGGTAATTTGCTCAGATAAAACTGGGACTTTGACTACAAACCAGATGTCTGTATCGGAGTTCTTCACTTTTGGTGGGAAGGCTTCATCCTCTCGAATCTTTTCTGTTGAAGGAACAACTTATGATCCCAAGGATGGAGGAATTGTTGATTGGACTTGCTTCAACATGGATGCTAATTTGCAAGCCATATCAGAGATATGTTCTCTTTGTAATGATGCTGGGATTTATTACGATGGACGCCTACTCCGAGCTACTGGTTTGCCCACTGAGGCAGCTCTCAAGGTTTTGGTTGAGAAGATGGGAATCCTTGATATGAAGGATAGGGAAAAAATTCGTGATGCAGACCTTGCTTTCAACTATTTGATTGATCACAGCACGATAAAATTAGGTAGATGTATAACTTAAATTGTTGTATATCCATGCTTTCTCAGAAGTTTTGAGCCGAATACACTTATCGTTCACTGTTGCCAAATGTAGGATCCTGTGAATGGTGGACGAAGAGATCAAAAAGGGTTGCCACCTTTGAGTTTGATCGCATTCGGAGGTCGATGAGTGTTCTTGTCAGGGAGCCCAGCGGGCACAACCGACTATTAGTCAAGGTGGCTATCACTGATCTTATATCTGTTTGCAAAGTTGCTGATAGATTTGGTAATTTTCATTTCTCATGAGCTTGCAGTGATGAAAATCTGATATAAGCTCAAGTATATAGATAGCTATACTTTCCTACAGCAGTCCTGTAGTTGTTTGTAAGTTCATTCATTTGACATTTGCAGGGAGCTGTTGAGAACTTACTGGAGCGCAGTTCGCAAGTGCAACTTGCAGATGGATGTATTGTTCCTATCGATGAACCTTGTAGGCAACTGTTGACTCTGAGACTCTTAGACATGAGTTCTAAAGGACTAAGATGCTTGGGAATGGCATATAAGGATGAACTTGGAGAATTTTCAGATTACTATACTGAGGATCATCCTGCCCACAAGAAATTGACAGATCCATCTTGTTACTCATCAGTTGAGAGTGAGCTGATCTTTGTGGGAATTGTTGGTCTCAGGGTGAGCATTATCCTAGAATTTTATGTTCCTTACCCACTTACGTTGTCTATCGAAATTGTTTTGCTGTTTCACAGGATCCTCCACGTGATGAAGTTCACAAGGCGATTGAGGATTGTAGGGGCGCTGGGATTAAAGTCATGGTGATAACAGGAGATAACAAGAGCACAGCTGAGTCAATATGCAAAGAAATTGGGTTATTCAATGAAGGGGACGAACTCAAAGGGAGAAGTTTTACAGGTAAAGAGTTCGCAGCTCTTTCCACTTCACAACAAAAGGAGATTTTGAGCCGACCTGGAGGTAAGGTGATCTCTCGTGCTGAGCCTAAGCATAAGCAAGACATTGTGAGAATGCTAAAGGAAATGGATGAGATTGTTGCAATGACTGGAGATGGTGTTAATGATGCACCTGCACTTAAACTCGCAGACATTGGAATTGCCATGGGTTTAACAGGAACTGAGGTGGCAAAAGAAGCTTCAGACATGGTTTTAGCAGATGACAATTTCAGCACCATTGTTTCTGCTGTTGCTGAGGGTCGATCAATCTACAATAACATGAAAGCGTTTATTAGGTAACTTTTTGTTTGTAAGAAAAATTTTTCCCCTTGCAAGTGGAAGTTAATCAGAAGAATTCAGTCATGTTTTGTTTCTACAGGTACATGATATCATCTAACATTGGAGAGGTGATTTCGATATTCTTAAACGCTGCACTCGGCATACAAGAATGCATGATACCTGTGCAACTTCTCTGGGTCAATTTGGTCACTGATGGTCCACCTGCAACAGCTCTTGGTTTCAATCCTGCTGATGTTGATGTAATGCAGAAACCACCCCGGAAAAGCAATGATGATCTTATAAACTCCTGGGTTCTCTTCCGCTACTTGGTATCTGTTCTTCAACAAAAAGTTACAATTTTGCTATTTTATGTAGTGAAAACTACCAAGTTAGTCATCTTCGCAACAACTTCTTCAATGCAGGTCGTTGGTTCTTATGTGGGAATTGCAACAGTAGGAATCTTTGTCCTGTGGTACACGCAGCCTTCATTTCTGGGCATTAGCCTTGTTGATGATGGACATTCCCTGGTTGAACTCTCTAAGCTTCGCACCTGGGGAGACTGTCCCTCGTGGTCAAATTTCACAGTGTCTCCGTACAAGGTTGGCGGAGGACGCATGATCAGTTTTTCAAATCCTTGTGATTACTTCTCTGCCGGTAAAGTGAAGGCAATGACTCTTTCACTGTCAGTGTTGGTGGCAATTGAGATGTTCAATTCCCTAAATGCTCTTTCAGAAGACAATAGCTTAGTCACAATGCCACCTTGGAGGAACCCTTGGCTTTTAGTTGCAATGACAGTTTCGCTTGGCCTCCATTGCCTCATACTCTACGTCCCATTCCTGGCAGATGTGTTTGGTATTGTTCCACTCAGTGCAAGCGAGTGGTTGCTTGTCATCTTGGTTGCAGCACCTGTGGTTTTAATTGATGAGGTTCTTAAGCATGTGGGTAGGAGTCAAAAGAACAGAAACAGAAAGAAGAAGACAGAATAAGTGCAATATCAGTTCCAGGACACAATTATCTGGTTGTGAAACTGACAGATGAGTAGTTGTTGCTCTGTCAGGATTATACTTTTACATGCTTTTGTTTTGGTAAGTTCATGATTTGGTTCCTATACTTGGTTATGACTCCAGAAGTATAGGCACCAAATTATGATTTTAGTCCTTGTCCTTCTAAAATCTCTGGTTTTTTTCCCTGGAGCTATGTCTCTATGTTTAAAATCAAATGAAAGGAAGTCGCTACTGGTTCACTGCTACTGGAAGGAATGGTAATGGCTAGAATCCTTGTTTCCTTCTTGTTACACTTGGAAATCTCGACGGAACTGAATGAATATCTCTGTTGAAACTGATCGAATTGGAGAAACCAAAATAGGATAATGCTTGCAGGATAGTTCATCAATTTTCATCCATCAACCAAAATCAGTAGGGACTCAAAGCCATCTAAATTTCTTATTAGCTTCTTCTTGTTATTGAACTTGGTCTCAATAGTTAACCATTCCTCCATGTGTACTTGCCAAGAAGTCCCGAGTATGTGACATTATCAGATGCACTTCCTCGTCTCTACATCAGAAACGATCACATAATGCAAGCTAATTTAACAATTACTACACTTTCAATTTCTTCATTGTTGCCCAAATATAATTACCACAGTCAACATCACAAAGGTCAGTCGATCATAAATGTAGTAGCATTTGCTGAACACGGGCTTGTCATGGGAATCGAAGAATCTTGACTCCAACAACAAGCTTAAGAATTCAATTCTATCAAAAACGAACAAAGTGTTTGTTGACTAGTGAAATAATAATGAATTTTGCCTATTTAACTTCACTTTCTGACAAATTAACAAGCTTTACAACCTCCTACTATACGGAGAGCAAATGCTGTGACATATAATTCGAGTGCCCTTCTTAAATCTCGACGTTCAGAAGAAATTCTACAGACCAGCAATGTTCATCTCTGCTCGTCCTCTGCTAGAGTCTGTCAGGTCAGCCTACTTCGTCTATTTGACAATAATCGAGCACTCCAAGCATAAATCTGACATATGGGAAGTCCTCAAGTCATCATCCTAGGATAAAATCCATGTGATTCAAGCATGTGAAAGCCATTTAGAAGAAAGAAGACGCTGAAGGTATCACGTTCAAGTGTGCAAGCACTCTAGCAGAAATTGCCCTAATGTTTCTGCTCCCCCGCTGCGTTAAGTCGACCAAAGGAATGTGTGCAGAAGGACCATACTTTTGTCGAAACTCTGGCAGCTGGAAGATTTTTTCCAAAGCATTTAGAGACTTCTCCTGCAATATCGTGGAAGGAGAAGAGAGAAACCTTATAATAGGTTCAATGGCTTGTGCTTGTGCAAGAACATTACTACCACTCTGGAGTTTTTCATCCTCAATTAGAGTCAAAAGTGCATCCAAAGAAGCCTCACATGCTTCAGGATGCGGATCTTGAAGAACCCCGACTAAGGGACTTACTGCATTGGCCTCTATAAGGCAAAATGATGATTCAACAGAACAGATTCCCCCATGAATGAGGCAACATGTCTCTTGTGGAGCTGAGAAGCACCAAAACCCCTTGCGTTTCAGTATGGGCTGGCTCAGCCTCATTGAACTCTCTGAAAAACGACCGAGAGAAATGGCAGCATATTTTTTTGTTAAGGTAGTCCCAGAATCTAGCAGCTGTACCAGCACCGGAATAATGCCAATTTCAGCTGTTTTCTTTTGGCAGGAATAGTTCGTCGATACAGTGAAACGACATATGGCACCAACAGCACTTTCAACTAACTGCTTGTTGCGGGGATCAGTCCGATTGCTATTCAAAATGCTGACAATTACTTCAAGTACCTTAGCATCCAAAAGCCAATTAGTGATCTGTTGATTCCCTGGAAGGAGAGAGATTATGTCCATCGCACTAGTAATTTCTTCCATGTCACCTGAAGATTGGATGATGCTATGCAGGGTCTCCATGCGTCTCAGATTCACATGCTCGAGGATGGCGAATTCATCAACATCTTTTACTATTAAACGCAACAGCTTCACTGCATCTGCTCGTACATTTGGGTTCTCAAATAGCTGAGCTAATACTTGCACAGCAGAGCACTGTTAAGTAATTCAACAAGTTAACTTGCATATGATGCAATTCCCAAAATTTTGATTATGCAAGGAAGTGCCAATCCAGATACTAGTGAGTACCAAATGGAGAAAAGTAAACAGAAAGACCAAAAGTTTCCAATGTCAATTAAGCTGAAGCAATCATAAAAGTGAGTTCCACATTTCTTTTTTTTTTTAAATTACCATCAGGAATAAGAGTAACCTGCCATGTACTTGTGATGGAGATACCCCAGCCTGATCCAGATTTATTAGACAAAGCATGAAGGTCTTACTCTTTCATTACTTTGCTATACTGCCTCCAGACAAGTTTAAAGACTTCAAAATCAAGATTGATGAGAAGTAAATGTGGGATCAGAATTTGGCCCTACGATCTCACACTATAAACCGCATTTTGCTGGACTATTCAATCTCTTACCATCCCATTTCATCCATTTACTATCTTACATATCATATGGAGATTTCTGAGGATAACACATATATTATGGAATAAGCGAATCATAGTAATTACTTTTGTAAATAGCTGACATTATTGGAATTTAATAAAGTTTCTAGTTAAGCATAGCTGCCATTTTCTGTTTCTAATATTCAGTTCTCTTAACACGCATGTGTGCCCATGCAGATAATTTAGGCTTGCATACCTCGATCAATTTGGTTATGACATTCGATGATGATGGCGATTGGCACAAGGCCTGGAAGGTACGGAGAATATTCTGTTGTACGCCATGCCCTGTCAAATTAATCAAATTAAAGAGCCTGAAGATATCTTCATCTGATTCCAACAATGAAATTGCTGTGGGGCTGTATTCTTGAGACACTGTTGACATAGCGAGATATTCAAGCGTGGCTGTCAATTCTTCTCGCAAAACTGTATATGATGAGCTGCATCGGAAGAGAAGGTCAAGTAATCGGCTCACTGCACCTTCTCTAATCACCTCCAATCCATTTGCTGGTAAGCTTGAGAGATTCCTAAGAGCTTTGATAGCCACCATGTTCATCTCAACGTTATCACGTGCAAGCAAGTGAAGAAGCGGACCTAGGACACCCCCTTCAAATAATGATGCTTTGTTACGGTCAGTTAAGCCCAGTTCAGCAATAGTAGACGTCATATCCATTTTCACGTCTTCTGGACCTGGATTATTAAGAGGCACAATGTGCTTTAAAACAATAGAATGTTTCATTACTGCACAGCAAGTCTATTACACAACTCATAGCAGGAGTAGAGATTACAGTTCAGATTCAACTAGAAACAGTTCATGTACAGGTCATATAGTCGAAATGTGTTAAATGGCAGTCACTTGACATGTCAAGCTGGAACTTCATATGACAAGTGCAGCATCACAGTAATCAGTACATGCCACAATTGCTTTATCTGACTCAAACAGCTCCAATAGAAATTCGCCTTGATAGTACAATTGGAAATTCTTTTCCATTTTTGGAGTACAGATTGACAAACGAAAAGAAAGAAAAGCTTAAAGAACTGAAGGGCCAAATATGTCATAATAGAAGGCTAATCATCACATAGCTCATTAAGGATGGTTTTCCATGCTTCTTACATTTGATAAGTACCTTGAGTTAGACGACAAAGCAAAGGTTTGAAGTAATTTGCCTTCGCCATCTGTATGATATAATCATCAGAGAAAGACAGTATCTCCAACAGTTCCTGTGCATAAGCGGCTGCCTGACTGTCATCACTGGTTGACATAGTAACCAAGAGAAAAATGCAACTATGTGCCTTTCCAATGAAGTTCCGCATCAAATTACTTTTTGATAATACCAACAATAAAGCCGCTGCTAACCTCTGTTCATCGATACGACGCCCAAGAGATCGAACGATACACTCAATTGAATTATCAACAGTAGCAAATCTTTCCTGCATCATGTTTCAGATTCCAGAAAACTTAAAAAGAGTTAAAATACCATGTTACCAACTTATCTCGTTAGAGAAAAATTAAACAAAAACCAGAAGCAGAATGTTAAATTGAAGCAATTAACAGTCTCGGAGAAGGATGATTATATGAATGAGATGAAACATTTCTTTTTAAAAGAGGGAGTTCTTTATTGGAATTAAGCTATGCAGCAAAGTATGAAAATTTTCCTCAACCAAAACTGCATCCAAAAGAAAGGTAGAGTTTAATTTGAATGCAATCAGATTCGTGAAACTCACTCTAAAATTCAAATTTTTACTTATGGCCCCAACAAGCAACAAAAAGAAAGAGTTTTGATCAAGCCGTTATTATTCAGCACATTTGGATATTGAACATGTCATAATCAGTCCAAAAGACAGTTTCACCTCATGATTCCTGTTACCTCTGCACCATGGATCCAATATCCGGAAAAGATAATAACATTTCTAATGGTGATCAACTGGGATAGGGGATACCTTAGCATCATCACTATCTTTTGCTAGAGTGCAAAGGATTGCAAGAACTTGCTTCCTTATCTCACGATTGCTCCGACCGAGTAGTTTAATAAGAATTGGTATGTAATTTTCCAATATTATCCATTCTCGATGCCGGTCTCTTTGTTCACACAGATCATCCAACTGTTTCAAGCAATGAAGCACTTCTTCCTCGTCATCGTGTGTGAGTTTTGATTTCATGGAAGCTATATTAATCATTGTATTTCTATCCTTCCATTCTTCTATTGACTGCCTCAGAGTTCTGTTTGGCCGTAGAATTGATGGATCCAGAGGATTCGTGGTCAGAGGACAGAATTTATTCCCATCTGCAAGCCATTTTTCTATTGCACTTCTCTCAAATGTTTGTCCTGAAGAGGTCTCCACAGGGTCCACCATTACATCCTTAGTGATTGGACAGTAGAATGAATGGAGAGGTTCTAATGGTTGACTACCCAAAGAATTACGCTTTTTGAAATATTTCTGCTCCTTTTCACTGGGAGATAAAGTAGCATCTGCCCTTGCTAACAAAGCAATTATTTGATCCATTTGTATAGCTTCAGCCTGATCTTTCTTAAGCCGAACATTTTCAATTTCATTCTTGAATTCTTCAAATTCTTTCTTCAGTGAAGCCTTTTCAGTTGATATCCCAACTGTTTCAGCTATGCGCACAAGTAAGTCGTTGGCATAAGAACGATCAACATTCCACTGCTGTATTCCAGAATCAATTTTATCTAAAATCTCTTCTTCTGCTCCAGCTGCCTTGAACCTTACTCTCTCCATAATATCGCAGAGATTCACAATCTCATCAGCTATGCCTGACGAAAGACCCAGAGAAGCCAAAGGAAGAAGACTTAAGGCTCGGCTGAATTCTCTAGTAATGTGCTCCAAGCGTTTAGCTACTGTCCGGGAATTCATTAGAAGGTATACCTTGTTTCTCTTGGTGCACTCTGTAGTCACCTCCTTTGCATCTTTGACTTCATGATCGAGAATTCGGATAACATTGTTTAAGCTCTCGGAAACTTTGATATCTTTCTTATTCAGCTCTTTTAGGATGGGAACAATCCTCTCCAAGTAGCTGCCAAGTTCCTTAAAACTCTCCTTCTTGACGAGTACGTTCTTGGAACAGAATATAATCTCAATCATTTCCTCTATAATCTTTGAAATGATTTCTGGAGCTGGAACACTCGAGGCAACGTCCACAACGGCATCTAGTACCATCCTGAAACGCCCAACAACCACTACAAAGTGAAGTCCTATATCACCTTCCGATTATATGATATCACCATACGACAGACATTTTGGTTGGTTAAGTCATGCTGCACAGCAACGTATCCATCCATCCTGACCCTATAAAAAGCTTTAAATTTGAATGCCTAGTGGAAACTAAATAAACATGTAGCTAACACCCAGATAATCAAATATAGAAACAAAAACAAGTGTTGGTATCTGATTCATTGCCAATGGGATGTATGGAAGAGTGAAACTTAACGAGTGTTTGTATTCTGATACATTGCTAATGGAATGTATGGAAGAATGAAACTTTTGGCATGCTGAACCGAAATTCTGAGCTTTGCTGATGAATGTGATTATTCAAAATGCATTTGAAATGTCCATCATTATCTTACATTTATAACAACAAATCTCTTAGGTGTTTTTGGTAGCTGAAACAAGGTATTAATGCATAATGATCTTAATGAGAAGGAGAAAGGTAGCAAAGCTTGATGTTTAAGGAAAAGTTGCAAGAAACAGAAACAGAGAAAAATCAAAACATCATTAAGGTTGTGCTCCATTTCTCTTGCATTTTCCAGCAATCAAGCAACGACTAAAGAAAAATAAGGAAAAGTTTCAATAAGAGACAAAGAGAAAAACGAATTTTCCCATTTCTCCTGCGTTTTCCAGCAATCAACCAACGGCTAAAGAAAAAAATGCCTAAAACTTGTGTCCATCAGGGAATTTTCTCAACTTTTCATGAGAATTCAACAAAAGGGCACCAGTAAAAGGATCATTAGTCGGTTCTTGTCTACGCTCAGAATGCAATTCCCAGAATCATATAACAGAGAAAGCACACATGATTGAGCTAGAAGTCAACTCGTTACAAATTCACTCGAACACTGTGAAGAATTTAACCATAGATAATCTCTTAACCGTCCCATTAAATAAGTAAAAGATTCATTAACTCTGAAACGTCACCTTGCTATAATGTGATGTGTTTCTAATGCCAATAAAAAGTAACCCACCCGATAGTATTTAAAATCCAGAAAACTTCCAAATAAAATGCGTCCCAAGCTGAAATATCACAAGTAACACCTCTTATAATCACTGACGAAGCAAGATACAAACCTGACTGGAGAACATCTGCCTATGAAAAGCTCATAAAAGCACTAACTGCTCAACGAACTTTGCCTGGAAACGCAAGGATAGATTTGCAGGAAACCATGAGATCGAGCTTTCTGGACCCCAAAAACACTGTAGTTATCTAAACCAAATGAACCCGTATACACCGCATATGCAAAAGAAAAGAAGTACAGATAATACTGAAAAGTGAACTTTAGGCCTTTTTCTATCCTTTTGATAGCTGATTACTAATAAAGAACATAACTTTCCATTTCTTGCTTTATGAAGCACTAAGCTCCTCTCTACCGGCGAAGACTACGTCCTAGTAATAGTCTTAAACCTGTCTTTCATTGAACCAGGTTTTCTATTTGTTGGTCTTCTGGGTTGACTTTGAAATTCACCAAGCTAAACCGACGACCAACAATAAGTTTTCGCTTAAACTAAAATTCCAAAAAGATCGCAGCTTTCATTATTGTGTCACAATTTCTCCTCCAACTCCGGTATGGATTACGGAAGATAGAACATAAAAAGCAAAGAAAATAACCTTTAATGTCTTTATTGAACTACCTGATCACCTACACAAATGGTCATTAAAAAGTTTTGGACTTTGCCATTGCTCAAGCTAATTCTAATGGATAATAACAGTAATAACTATTAAGCAAGTAAAAAAAGTTTATATATGCTTAGTCTAACTCGAATTTAATAATAACTTTTTAAAGGAAATAAAATAGATATAGAACTTAAATGAAGAACAAGTCTACTTTTGTAAATTATTATTTTACAGCTGGAAGTAGGACCAAGCTCGAAGACAGCAACCATGTGAAAGAGATGCCTACAGCCGCCGGACTTGAAAAGCCTTGGATGGAAAACTTCTTCTCAACGCTCTAAAGGTTCTTGTCAACTAAGGATCCCTGAGCTTTGTTACGTGGCCTGAAGTCCCTCTCTTTCCCTGATACAAGGAATGGCCGAATTGGTACAAAATTAGCTTCCATAAGACAAAACAATGTAATTTTCGCTTTTTGGTTTGTTTGTAACAACTTCTTTGTGAAAGAAATTTATGTGTAGAAATTATGTATTATTTTGTTATCTGCTCGTCTGTATATTTATACAATTATTGGTTTAATATTGACTATACATTTGTCAGTAAGTACATAACAAAATAAAAGATTGGGATGTATTATGTTGTAACATAATTGTACAGGCCAGCTTGTATTAGTGAATTCCAATTATAGCCTTTTGTGTGAAATTTCTATTATGTCTCTCACTTTACTTCTTGTTTGTTCTTGGTGTCTTCGTTGTTAACACCCCCCACTCAAACTAAATCGAGGGTTTCGAATTAGGTTTAGTTTGGTAATTAAAGAGAAATCTCGCCGATGTCAAGGGCTTTGTGAAGATGTCGACGAGTTGGTTTGTAGTGTTAACATATCTGACCTCAAGTTCTTCTTTTTCCACTTTATCTCTAATAAAGTGTACATCCACTTCGATATGTTTTGTTCTTGAGTGAAAGAGTGGGTTTTAAGCCAGTGATCGAGAGTTGTTGTTGTCGCTCCACATAGTAGGTTTGTGAGAGAGAGAGAATCCTAACTCAGATAGTATGGATATGAGGTAAATGAGTTCAATAGACACTTGTAAGAGGGCTCGATATTCAGCCTCGGTTCTAGACAGAGCTACTGTCGATTGTTTCTTGGGGATCCAAAAAACAAGATTTCCCCCCAAGAAGACACGTCCTTCGGTTGTTGGTTTTCAATCATCTGGAGAGCTGGCTCAGTCAGAGTCACTGTAGGCATGAAGGTCGAGAGGAGTAGACGATGGTTGAAAAAGCAGTCCCAGATTTGAAGTTTCTTTCAGGTAATGCAGAACCCTTTTACATGCAATCCAGTGTATATTTGAAGGATTTTGTAAAAACTGACTTAATTTTTTTACTACGAAGCTGATATTTGGTCTTGTATTACACAGATACTGAAGTACTCCTATAATATTTCAGTAACGTGTTGGGTGGTCAAAGGGTGTGCCATCACGCAGAGATAATTTGGTTGCTGCAGTGATTGGAGTGGAACAGGGCTTACATAAGTAAATCTTCGATGTAATGTTTCTATGAAAGATATAATCCATTTATGTTTCTATATGTTTCAAGACTGAGAAAATGATTTATGCTTCTGAGCATTTTTAGTGCAAACTAAGACTATAATTGTAGCACTTGACTCTTACAAGACACGTGCCCGACATCTTGGATGATATCCGAGTCCGTATCCCGTGAGGGTGGCGTGTTAGAACACCCAATCAGTCAAAACTCAGTATAATTTTTTTTTTGAAACCACAAAGATAGAATGTGGAAATCAATCATCAAATAGAGCCCATTTTATTCCATAAGCATTTTTCAAATTGTCAGGGTTTCGTTCATCACTAGGGCCCATTCCAGAAACAAAACACTCATAATCATACTGTTAATACAACATGATTACATTCGCATACACATTAAATAATAATTTCAGAATACATTCCTTAACACAAAATTTGTGGAAAATACAATTCAGTACAACAATAAAGAAATACAATGTAGACGTGAATTGATCCTGACCTCTATCCCTCACCTATATGTTGTAGGTATACTCTTGTTTACCTAATAAGGTATTCTTTTAATCTTGAAAAATATTTGCAAATTTTGGGTGAGTTTTGTGAATTCAATGAGTGATCAACATCGATGGCTCACCCAATCATATAACACATAAATCACATTCAAAATATTTCACCTTTCACAATCAATACAATTTAATCATTCATATTATGCATATGCAGTGCATATGAGACCCACTTTTCATTTGTTACTTTGTTATGACCGAGTGCCTAAATTGTCCCGTATCTATTAGATATCGGGCTCATTAATAATTGTCCCTTATCTACTTGGGAGATATAGGACTCATTTTACATAGTGAGCCTTAGGCTTTTAATCACTTTTGAGCTCAAGGCTCATTTTACACTCGTTGACCTTTAAGCTCTGATCGGTGGCTACTCTGGTCACAACCGTCGTTATGTTTCATGCATTCATGAAATAGAATGCCTCAATCACATTTGCATGATCTCATTCAATCACATTCCCATATCATCAGACCTTAGTCCAGTATTCAACATTAAGTTGAGAATCACATTTTTACTTACATGCAAATGCTCACTCAAAACACATTTATCATCAAATTATGTACACTTAGGTCCTCTCATTCATATATAAGTAACACTTTAATATCCTAATCAATTCATCACATCATCGGACCTTCTGTTCGGAAACTAACACAATCAATCACATTCATATAATCATTCAATAGTCAATCAATACAGAAATTCAAACAAAATAAACAATGAAATGAGACCATCTAGGTCTACTCACTAGTTGCTCCCGAAGCTAATGTCTGGAAGTTCCAACAACATCTGGAAGTTGACATTCCAGTTGCTCCTCTACATCAAATAACATACACATATATCACACTTTGCACAATTATATGTATTTAATAATGCACATGTAGTAAATGAATTATGTACAATGCATGTTCATCACAATGCCTGGTATCTTTCCATCAATTTCATCACAAAAATCATTCTCATATCAAAACTCACCTAAGTATAACTTATACTTAGGTTTATGCCTTACTAAAACTATTGAAATCACAACTCATTCTCATTGGCTTACTTTCATATTTTTCCAATACACACTTTTAGGTCTACTGTTCACGTTAAATCAAAGAGTGAAATTGATGTAATTTGGTCATATCCTCTTCTAGAAACATGTTCTTCTATGTCGTATGTTTCTATTAACACCAAAATCACTCAATTTGGTTCAGTAATTTGGAAGATATACGTCAAAAATTTTCAGACTGCTCTTATCCAAAATAGTATACTATAGACAACTTCCTTCTAGAAATTAAACATGTTAGAGACTGAATCACAATTTGACTTCTTCATATAATTTGTAAGCCTATATGTCTAGTTTACTTCAAATAAAAAATCATCTCATTTAGAATCCTATAGATCCAGGTATAACCGAAATAGCCAAACATGTTCAGTGAAATCACACCAGTTCATAATATTCCAATAGATTCCTTCACTTTCTTTCAACCAAAATTTTCCAAATAAATTCCTAATGCTACCAATTTTCATGGAGAGATAGGATTTTGTGTTAGGAATGTATTGGTCTAAGCATCACTACATTTAGGGCTCGGATGACAAAGTTATGGCTGAAAGAATTAAGCAAGATTTTGTCTTTAATCATATTGAACCTATTTCAGGCCAGGAAGCATAACCTTCACTATAGGTATTGGATCAAGATCATTATTAGATGGTTTGGAAGAGGACTTCAATATCTACAACTTTTATGAAGACCTTAAAGATAAATTCTATCATATAAGGGGTCAAAATTGGACTAAATAATATAAAATGAATAGTGAAGAAGAAGCAGATGGTCAACTTATGACGAAGCAGAAAGTCAATGGTCAACTTAAGACGAAGCAGAAAGTCAACCTAAGACGAAGCAAATGGTCAACTTAAGACGAAACAGAAAGTCACCCTAAAATGAAGTAGATTACACCCCTGAGCATCCCCACTCATAAAGATCGTAACTTTTGACTCCAATGTCCAAAATTTTCATACTATATACCATTGGAAAACTAGAAAGACAAGCTATAACTTTTCAGAAGATGACTTTGTCTAATTTAGCCTAGATTAAACCACATTTTACCCTGAAGTCAGAACACGAAATTCACCCCTAAGGAAGACTCGAAATTTTACATTGTGCAAACTTGGAAAGTCCTGAGTATAACTATTCAGCTACCAATTTGACTTCATTAAACTCTCAAATCTCAACTCA
>JAOSBK010000009.1:25153715-25171783 GCA_027568895.1 Erythroxylum shatona | reverse complement strand
CAATAAGAAATTAATTTCGTATAATAATAATAATAATAATAGAAGAAGAAGAAGAGAAAGAAAATTAATAATAAGAAGGAATTTAATTATCACAATAATAATAAGAAAATTACTTATGTATAATAATGATAATAAAATAATAATAAGAAAATTAATTTTGTATAATAATAATAATAATAAATAGAGAGAACAGTGATTTTATTGGGGAAGGGGTATTTATGGAAGTTGTTTTTGTGTTTTGTTTCGGAGACAGGAACAATAAATTTTGTCATTCGGTTTTGGAAAAAACAAAAAGTTTATGTTTTTATCATTCAGAGACAAAACAAAAATAAGTTAGGTTAGCAACCAAACATTGCAAGGCACATGATTTTTGTGCTTTGTTATTTGTCTCCACCGACGGAGACAGTAACCATACGCTACATAAATGTGACTAGGATTGGACATCCAATTATCACTTGAAATAAATGTAGTGGTAACTGGACCGGGCCGCTAGAATTAGACATTTAGATGAACAACCGAAAAATTAATAATCCAGATCAAACATGATCTGGTATCATATTAAATTTTTTATATGGGCAAAGTGTAAAGTTCATTAACAATAATTAGGCTAGGCTTGGGTTAACCATTGTTAAAATGACTAGAATTAGTCATTTGGATAATTAACCCTTACTACTTATAAACCCTTTAACATTTTCAAGTTTAGTCAATATGGGATACTCTAATAATACCTTGAAAAGTAATTAAAATTATGTTATTAAATTAATAAAAAAATTATGATTTCATTAATTTGAAACTCTAATCTTAAAGTTTCAATTGATCATCCTCATTTCACGGGGAATATCTACCGCCAAAATTACACCAATATCAGCTCTTTATTATGGCCTTGATGGTTAATTAAGAGGACAAAGAGCAATGTCTGATCTCCATGGTTGGAGGAGGATGAAAGTTATAGACACAAAGAATATATATATATAGAAAACAAGAAAAAGGAAATGGTTCGTTGTTAATGTACAACCCCGACAAGAAGCCGAAGACATCGGAAAAAAAGACTTGTTTGTAACCACTAGTGATGTTTATAAAGCATTAACATCACACTGCCTCCATCTCCACCTCCTCCTCGTCTGTACCACCACCACCACTATCAATGCCTTACCTATTTCCCACTGTAGAATATATGCCATTACTTAACAATCTCTCAAAATTTTCAGTTTTATTTTAGTGTTTCCAAATTTTCTTGTTTGCCATTTATTTTGTTTCGAAGTCATTAGGGAATTAGTCATTGGTGCCTTCGAGGTTAAGGATATATGTACACGACTTCTTTTCCTGTAATATCGTGTTTATGGTTTTGTTTCTATGAAAAGAGTAATGTTTCTTTTCCAACGAGAGATTGACGAATAGCCAATTATAAGCATTTAATAATGCATGCAAATGTGTGTAAGTTGCGCAACTGAGTACCACCTAGAAGGGCAATTCATACGCTTAGATGGTGAGTAATGAAGGAGAAATGTCCATTCCCTTTCACATTTAATTTCATATTCCTTTCTCCATAATTTCACCATCACGTTTCCCTCGTTGATGAGATTTGTGTAGAGAAAATGGTGATACATACACGAAATGTCTTGAGAGGAATGATATCTTTGCGGTTAAATTGTTGGAAGTGGCATTATAGACTAATTTCATTTATAGTCACTAATTAAACATAATGTATTGAAGTACGGAAATTTACATTCCCAAAAAATAAGACTAATCCGTTCGTGTAGGATTGTTTAGCCTTGAAAAATTCCAAGTACTCCTAAACCCAAATGCATTAAACAAATCAATATTTACAAATATTATAGATACATATAAACATTGGATGACATGAGGTAGGCTGCATATAATAGTTGGAGAAGGTGACAATTGACGTATTATTATAAAAGATACACTCCAAATATTTTATAATATATGCCTGTCCTCTTCCACGCTTTGATAACATAAGAAAAAATCCCAACACCTTCAATAATCTCATCACTAACAGCCTGATTCTCGTCTAATACATTTCCTGGGCCTCTGGAAACCTTTTATTTTCAATAACTTGAAGTGCAGTTTGTAATGAGATTTAATGATCAAACTGAATGAACGGTTTCCTCATTTTTCTTATTCGAGTAAATGCAATAGCCATCGATGACTTGGAGATATTTATAGATGTAGGTGACATTCTATTTTGTAAAGGACAGGTATTGCATGCTATAAAATTAACAACCTTGCATTTGTGAATTTGCAAAAATGTTGCCATGCATAGCAATTATGTTGATAACAACGTGAATACCTACTTAAGGGACAGATTAAGCAATATATCGTCCAAATCGGTAGATCTAAATGCGAGCACATTGAACTTATGTGACACTCTGATTGATCCAAAGCATCCCTCTTTTGTGCGAGTATTCGTGCATAAATCACATATATTTCAGTGGCAATATTTATTCTGATGTGACCAATCATTGCTAATGTCTATGAGATACATCATCAGCAGCTATTTTGATGATTACAGTCATGAACTAGCCCATTTCGAATACGCACGATCATCTTGTGCGAAAATGAGAGGCCGATCAACTTGTATCCCCTTCTTAATTATCGAAAACACTGTATAAGTTGGCACAAGAACAGGGTAAGATTTTTCGAAGATAACATCAAAATGTATTACAATTAAGCCAACATTCAATTCAATATGGTCCCCGGTATGTAAAAAACTTGCTAATCAATAATTCGACACGGGTACTATAAGTTGCATAGCATAGCTTTAATGTTGCATATTATGATATACTGAACTCCTCATTTTTCTGTTGCCCAAAAAAAATGCAAAAAAGTCATCGAGAAATCATGGAAACAAACAATGTAGGTGGTTGATGTTTGTGTGTGTGATGGAAAAGGTGGTGAGGATGCTTTCAGTTTGTTGCTTGAAATCACAATTTCTTAAAGCCAAGCTATACCAAATGTAGCTAACCCTATCTTTAACCTTACAACCACCTTTCTTCCAAAAAGGGGTGGCTACTATTTCTTCATGTAACTCTTAGAACACTACTAGAATGTGAACATATAAACAAAGTTAGAAAGAGGGTTAATAAGTATGGTTAGGTAGGCAAATAACAAGTTTACAAAAAAAAAGTTCCGTTTTATGTATAAAAATAAGTTATTAAAAAAGTATAACCAACTGAAGCAATACTAGAAAGAATACTTGATTATATATGCTGTCTTGCCTATTTTATTTGATTAAAAATGTTTATATATAGATTAGAGAAAAGATTAGGGAGCTAGCTAGGATTGTATGGTGTCATTAAGAAAGATGTCAAAAATATGTCCCTTGGTATGTAAATATACATGTAATCAATTAAAAATGGGATCCAAGTATAGAATATGTTTAATTTAATGATACGATTACCAATATAATTTGTAGCGCCTCCTTACCACAAGGTACCCATCAGGACTCCCAGAGGTTATTCTGACACATATCCTACGATAAGGGCGAACTACGATCGATCACTACACTCACTTCACACGGCATCGTATCATTAATCACTTATTAAGCATCAATAGAAAATCACAAAATTTTAAAATCAACTTTTTCCTCATTTCATTTCTCAAACCAAGAGTCTACATAGTGTCTTTCAACCTTTTCTACATGTACATTAACAAAACTTAGTACAAAAGTACTACATGAAAGAAGAAAATATATCAAATCTATCCAAACCATCCAAAAATCTCAGCTGACCGACCTTTGAGCTATGATTTCTCTTGTTAAAATACAATCTGCACGATAGTGGAGCCGCTTAGTAGTTAGGGTCATCTCTCGGCCCTGAAAAAATAACGTTGCAATTTTGGTGAGTTTTGCGAACTCAATGAGGTAACCATCATCGATGGTTCACTCAATTCATGCAATACACCATTTCACGTAACATGTAATCACACAGTGCACTTTACATAAATTTCACAATTTCACTTAAGTATAGGCATTTCATTTCAACAAATATACTTAATAATGTGCATAAGAGGTGCTCATGAGACACTTTCCAATTATTAAATTGTTGTGACTGAGTGCCTGAATTGTCCCGTATCTATTTTGGATACCGGACTCATTAATAATTGTCCCTTATCCACTTGGGAGATATAGGGCTCATTTTATATAGTGAGCCTTAGGCTCTTAATCACTTTTGAGCTCGAGGCTCATTTTCACTCGTTGAGCTTTAAGCTCTAGTCGGTGGTTACTCTGATCACAACTGCCATTATCTGATTATGCATTCATGTATAGACTGCATGTACCATAATCACTCACATTATAAAGCACTTAGGTCTTTACATTCGCATTCAAGTAGTACTTAAATATCTCAATCCACAGTCACATTCATCAGACCTTCTGTCCAGAATCCATAATTAAATACATTCAATTATCATTCAAAACATAATTTAATACAAATAAGTAATTAAATGAGACCGTCTAGGTTACTCACAGTTGCTCCCTAAGCTAATGCCTAGAAGTTCTGGCAACGTCTGGGGTTGACATTCCATTTGCTCCTCTATATCAAACAACATACGCATATATCACAATAAGCACAATTATAATTGTTCAATAATGCACATGTATGAAACGAATTATGTACAATGCATGCTCATGACAATCTCGGGTATCTTTCCTTTAATTTCATTACAAAATCATTCCCATATCAAAACTCATCTAAGTACAATTTATACTTAGGTTTATGCCTCATTAAAATCATTAAAATCACATTTCATTTCTCATTGAATCACTTTAGATTTTTCCATGACACATTTTTGGGTCTACTATTCACGTTAAAACAAAGAGTGAAATTGATGTAATTTGGTCACACTCTCTTCTAGAAAAGTATGTCTTATGTTTCTATTGACACCAAAATCACTCAATTTGGTTCAGTAATGTGAAAGTTATACTTGAAATATTTTTGGACTGCTTTTATTCAAAGATAACACCCTATACTCAACTTCCACCTAGAAATTGAAATTCTTAAAGTCCGATTCAGAACTTTCTGTCTTCATATGATTTTTATCCCTATGTCTCTAGTTTACTCCAAATCAAGAATCAATCAATTTCGATAACTATAGAAAAAGATATGCCCAAAATACTGAAACATGTTCAGTGTAGAGAAAAGTTTGCTGTGGCGAACTCCTCCAGAGAGGAATTCTCGCATAAAATTCACAAGTTTGCCACGGCAAAACCTAGAGATGGTTGCGGCGAACTTTACCTAAAATAAATCCTCACTTAATCCTTTAAGTTTTCCACGGCGAAGCAAGGAGTTTGCCGCAGTGAACTTTCACAGGAGCATACGCAGTCCAGCACTCTCTTCCCATTTTCCAGATTTTCCACATCTAACAACTTACACCTAACTCATCCTATATAAAGATCATCCTTTCTACCCCGTTTACTCTTCATTCTCTACTTCATTTCAAGTCAATAACATTTACAAACCCATTCATAATCTATATTTGATCATTAACCCAAAAACAGAATATCAAACATATTCATTCATTCATCAATTCAATTTACTCACCCAAACACCATTATAACGATCATTCTACCTAAAAAACATCACTATAACAATTTATGGGTCATTAATGATCATTCACAATTACAAAAACAAGACATTTACATCATCTATTCATCATTCACATTCATCAAACACAAAACACCATTTTATGTCATTTAACCTCTAACAATCATCACAAATGCTTCAGTTAACCAAACTCATAATATTTAACAAGCTACTTACTTGATTTAGCTTCCAAATCTTCAAAATCACCATTAAACCCTAACTCTTTCATCTCTACCATCATCAACTTTTATGGAGGAATAGGTTGGATCTTTTAGTGAGAAAGAAGGAGAGAGCAAGGAGGAGGAGTAGCATAAAAGATGAGATTTGAAGGGTTAAACTCATGAAGAAGAGAGGGAGGAGAAAGCTACGAAATGGAGAGAAACCAAACCAAATAAGACACCAATAGGCTTTGAAGGGAGAGAGCATTGTGGAAGCCAACAAAATGGGGGTCTTTTAATTCAAAGAGTAATGGGCTTTAGGCATTGTTTGGAAAGTGACTTATATCACTTGCCACATGTCCAATTCTTATAACTTAAGTCCAATTTCTATTTTAATTGTCTCCCAATTTTTAATGAAACTTGTCCATAAATCCTAAAGTCACTTATCGAAATTTTCATTGCCATTGGACAGTAATTTCTACTACCATTCATCAATTGTTCTGTCACTTGGCATTTTTCCTAGTTCAAAAATTATCCCAATTCTTTTAAGAAAATTTTTCCAAAAATTCTAAATCAAGAATTCTAATCTCCAATTCAAATTTTCAATATAATCAAACCATAATTTCCAATAAATTCACATTTATAGATCAATTATACCTGGCAATTATCAATGAATGCATGTACAGTCATTTTGATGTGTGCAAAATTTACTATTCACATATATATGAATATCATGAAATGCATGAGCATGAAATGTGTTTCCTAATTTCTCGGTAATCTCTCACATTTACAATTTTAACCTCCAGATGAGTAACGGGATATTACAATAATTGACTGATAACTGCATGAATAGCTTGAGTTGAATTTCTTATGATTAGGATATCATCCACATAGACTAGTAGCATTGTAATGATTCCATTATTGTTTGAATAGAATAGAGAAGTATCTAACCTTGAATTATGAAACCCCCATTGAGATATTGAGTGTTTCAGTTTATGAAACCAAGCCCTAGAAGCTTGTTTCAACCCATAGAGAGCTATAGCCAGTTTGCGAATATGATGCGACTGTGTTTTGCTTTCAAATTCTTGTGGCTAATTTATATAAATAGTTTCATGTAAGTCCCCACGTAGAAATGTATTGTTTCAACTTGCTGGATATCCCGGTGATGAGAAACAATAAGTGACAGAATTACTCTGATTGTTGAGGCTTTCATAACAGGGTTGAAAGTCTCTGAAAAGTCAATGTCAGGGATTTGATTAAACCCTTTGGCGACAAATCGAGCCTTATGTTTAGAGACAGTCCCACAAGCATTATCCTTGTCTAGAACACCCATTTTGTTCCAAGAATGTGCATGGTAGGCTCATAGGGAACAAGAGTACAAGTGTGATTTTGTTATAACACATTGAATTCACCTTACGTAGCTTGAAACCATATAGGATTACTTAGAGCTTCAGAAATTGTTGTGGGTTCAATGTAAGTATTTAAAGCAAGGGAGAAGGAATAAAGTTTGGGTTTAAAATTTTCACTTTTGGAGCGAGTTTGCATAGGATGATTATTTTGTGTTAATGGGAAAGAATTATTGTGTTCAATGTTTGGTGTGGTTGACATAATGGGATTAGGTAAGGTATTTTGATTGTTTAATGAAATGTTAGGATGTGTTGGTGAGCAAGGATTCTGAGAGTTTACCTGTTTTTTAGAGGATTCAGTTGTGTGAGAACATTCTACAGCAGAGGAGTGAGTCATGACAGCCTTTAGAGAGGGTGAAGTTGAGGTTAAGAGTGAAGATAGGAAGACCCGGTAAAGCTATAGGATGATTTGAGTGTGGGAAAAAATTGAGGAAATGGAAATTCTTCCTCGTTGAAGACCACATGATGAGAGATGATGATTTTTTTCGTGATTAGTCAAACATTTGTATCCTTGATACATTGAACTATATCCAAAAAAAACACATTTTATGGTAATGAAATTGGAATTTATGGTGAGAATAATATCTTAGATAAGGAAAGCAACTACAACCAAATGTTTTGAGATAGAGATAATTTGGGTTTTTATTATACAATTTTTCAAATGGTGAGAGATTGTTTAATCTTGGTGATGGGAGGTTATTAATGAGATAGGTGGCTGTAGAGAAGGCTTCTAACCAATATGTGAGTGTATGTGAGCATAGGATAAAAGAGTTAGTCCTATTTCAATGATATGTCGATGTTTTCTCTTGGACACACCATTATGTTGGTAAGTGTAAGGATTGTCAGTTTTATGAAGGCTGAAGTGGTTAAAATAAAAATTTTAAAATCAACAAGAACCCAAAAGATCTTGTCTTATAACCAATTCATAAACCAACATAGCACAAATCAATGCACATAAACCATTATACCTTAAACTTGGTCTCCAAACCAAATAGAAGACCTCACAATTCCACCTCCTAGCTCATGACTTCAGCTCCTTGCTCTTAGTCTCCAAACCAAATAGAAGATCTCACGATTCCACCTCCTAGCTCATGACTTCAGGTCCTTGCTCACGGCTTCACCTCCTTTGCACCAAATAAGATGCACTCCATGGTTTCCACCAAATATCGATTAGAAAGCCCAATGTTTCCCGATGCTAGATGGTACTTCAATGGCTTATCTTTGATCCTAGAAAAATACCCAAAATAAACAAAAAGATGGGTGATTAAATTCTCAACATATGAGCTAAATGGCAAAGTTTTTTGGGTCTTGTAAGAAGGATGAAGAAAATCAATAGCTTGGAAGAAAACAAAAGATAAAAGAAAAGAAAAGTTAAAACCATGGGAAGAAGAGGATGAAAAACGAAAGCTGAAAAACCTACACAAAAGGCACTAAAATCCTTCTTCCTTTTAAAGAAATTAGGGTTAATTAAAAGCCCTTTTAAGTTTCCAAAAAGCCTTTGTGTAGATAAAGCCAAAAACAAAATGAGAAGGGCAACTTAGTAATAAGGCTTTAAACATATCTTTATTTTAATTTCATGGACAGCTCATATTCTTACAAGGTTGGCCATGTGAATACTCATTTTAAAAGCCACTTTGCCATTTATCTCATATTTTAAAATAATTTAAACATTTGACCCAATTGTCATATAACTATACCATATAATTATATGCATTATTTTGTTGAGCAATAAATTTATATGACATGTCATACATATCAAACAAATTTATCTAGGATTAAATTTGTTATCTAATAACATTTATTCTAATACCATATGATGACCAAAATAACTATAACACTTATAATTAATTTTATTGTCATATTCTTATCTCCATATGATATACTAGAATAATTATCTTTTTCCAATCAAATCTTTTATGGTGTGAACCATTAGAATCTATGTCATGTTGACAATAGAATTAAAACCCCTTTTAATTCTATACATTATAAGTAGTATCTAGCAAAATACATTATAGTTACTCAAATGACATAGATGATAAGTATCGTACACAAATCACGATCCTAAAGCAATAATTGCCTGTGTCATTTCTCTTGTCTCATAATATCCTGAATAAA
Source organism: Erythroxylum shatona (assembly GCA_027568895.1). NCBI lineage: Eukaryota > Viridiplantae > Streptophyta > Magnoliopsida > Malpighiales > Erythroxylaceae > Erythroxylum > Erythroxylum shatona. The sequence goes on along the minus strand of JAOSBK010000009.1, from coordinate 25,162,504 downwards.
TGCAAGATTGGAATATGTTATTCTTGCCAATTTATTCCTTCTTGATTTCTAAAGTAAATCGTAAATATAATTAACTCCTTAATCATATTGCATGCAAACAATGTTACTTTATCATGGGCCTATAAATATTATCGCTCATATCATATACGGGGGACAACAATATTCTTGATGAACATTTATCCTCTACATAAGTTACGCATACTGTGGCATTATCTGTATAGCTACCTATTACGATTAGCGTTGGACAATGCCAACAAATACACATTTCTCATGTAAGAAAATGAAAATATCATACCATTGAATTCAAGACACGTATGAAACATTAATGACATAAACATAATCCTAATAATGTTTCATTTAAGGTCTGTCGAATACCATAATCTCCATTATGTATCTGTGTGATTAAACCGATAACTCCTTATTGAAAGGCTTGTAGAACATCACCATCATTTAATCCACACTAATCTTTTAGTGGTCAATTAATTTCCATGTTAATTACCAAGATTAGCAACATTTCAGAGTAATCATTATTTTCATCACAGAGTTCTACAATCAGAGTCCTCAACTCGAATAATCCATAAATAATGAAAACTCATGGAACAAAATGACATAAACCATCAAATTCATGAGCATAACTGTTAGAATACAACCACGTAATGATTGGCTTCTAGATCATAACACTAACAGTCTCCCACTTGAACCAAAGTCAATCCAAATACATCTCTATACATAAGAGCTCTAAACAAATGTAGCCTCATAAACTAAATGCATCTTTATGCATAAAGAAAAGTATAATCAAGCCAATCACCAATGTATCTAATACCCATTGATGTAGTGTGAACTACATGTTTGGCCTGAGAAAGAGGTTTTGTTAGCGGGTTGGTTGTGTTCCTGAACGAATTAACTCTGCAAACTTTTATATCACCCCTCTCTATGATCTCTTGTATGAGGTGATATTGTTGTAGAACATGCTTGGACCTTTGGTGTGACCTAGGTTCCTTCGCCTAAGCAATAGCTCCATTGTTATCACAATAGAGCTCAATTGGGCCAGCAACACTAGGAACTACATAAAGTTCAAAGATGAACTTATTGATGCAGCATCCCTTTTTAGTCGCTTCGGAAGTAGCTATGTATTTAGCCTCGATGGTGGAATTAGTTGTGGGCTCTTGTTTGGAACTTTTCCAGCTCACAGCTCCTCCACTAAGTATAAACACATACCATGATTGTGATCTCATATCATTATGGTTGGTTTGGAAATTAGCATCGGTGTAACCCCTTATAACAAGCTCAGAATCCCCGTCATAGACAAGGAACATATCCTTAGACCTTTTCAGATACTTGAGGATAATCTTGACCACAGTCTACTATGCTAAGCCTGGAGTAGCCTAGTATATGCTAGTCATACTCAGAGCGTATGATACATCAGGGTGAGTGCATATCATGGCATACATAATAGAGCCAATCATCGAAGTGTATGGAACTGTACTCATCATATCCAGCTCACCAGGTGTCAAAGGACATTGTTTCTTGCTGGGATGGATACCATGTGACATAGGCAAGAAACCTTTCTTGGCATCCTGCATGTTGAACCTCTTCAACACTTTGTCAATATATGTACTCTGGCTCAATCTAATGAGCCTTTTATATCTATCTCTGTAGATCTCAAATCCCCAAGATACAAGCAGCCTCGCGAAGGACTTAATGAACTCCAACAAAGGAATGTCATTCTCGATGAGAAGTATGTTATCCACATATAACAGTAGGAAGACTATTGCATTCTTATTATTCCTTTTGTATGCACAAGGTTCTTCTTCACACTTGACAAAATCAAACCTTTTGATCTCTTTGTCAAAGCATTTGTTCTAACTCTGTGATGCTTACTTCAATCCATAAATGGACCTTTGAAGCTTACACACCTTCTTAGCTACTTTTGGATCCAAAAAACTTTCCGGTTGTGTCATATACACATCCTATTCTAAATCCCCATTTAGAAAGGCAGTTTTGATATCCATTTGTCATATTTCATAATCATGAAAAACGACAATTACTAGAAGGATCCGAATTGACTTGAACATAGCCACAGGGGAGAAGGTCTTATCATAATCAACTCCTTGAATCTGTCTGAAACCTTTTGCATTAAGTCGTGCTTTTTAAGGAATCAAATTTCCATCTATGTCTGTCCTCTTTTTAAAGACCCAATTGTTTTCAATGGGTTTTACCCCAATAGGAACATCATCCAAATTCCAAGCCTGGTTGTCATACATAGATTGTATCTCGGATTTCATTACTCCAAGCCATTCATCAGAGTTTGGTTTTTCCATCGCTTTTTTATAGGTCAATGGATATTCAGTGTCTAACACCGTCACCTCATGTAGTCCTATATACCAATCAGGTGCACGGACTACCTTAGTCGACCTGCACAGCGGAACTACTTCTGGTTGACCTTCCTCCACAACTCCTTGTGGCTCAAGTCTAACTCCAAGTTGTGTTGATTCAGTTGGAGGCTAGTTTTCCACTACTACTTGTGGAGTTGGTTGTACTTGACTCCTACTAACAGAAGCATCTAAGAGTGGATCAACGTGGCTCCTACTAGCCTCGTTATCTTGTAATGTTTCCTGAATTTCTTCACATCTAACATTACTCCCATTACTTCCTTTTGCGAGAAACTCCGAGAACACATCATATCAAGCAACAAATACTTTGTTCTTTGACTTGTGATAGAAATAGTATCCTTTAGTTTCCTTAGGATACCCCACAAAGAAGCACTTATTTGATTTAAGGCCAAGCTTGTCAGATGATAAATGTTTGACATATGCCTCGCAACCCCAAATCTTTAGAAAAGACATGCTGGGCACTTTGCCAAACCATATCTCATATGGTGCCCTTTTTACGAACTTTGATGGAACCCTATTTAGTGTGAATGCAATAGTTTTAAATTCATATCCTCAAAATAAAATCGGAAGTTCTATTTGACTCATCATAGATCGAACCATGTCTAATAAGGTTCGATTTTGCCTCTCAAAAATACCATTCCATTGTGGCATTTCAGAAGGGGCGAGTTGTGAAACAATCCCACACTCTCTAAGATAAGCACCAAACTCATTATTCAAGTATTCGCCTCCACGATCTGATCGCAAGACTTTAATCTCCTCATCAAGTTAGTTCTCAACTTCATTCTTGAATTTCTTAAACTTTTCAAAAGATTCAGACTTATGTCTCATTAAATAGGCAAAACTATATCTACTAAAGTCATCAGTAAACATGATGAAGTATTGAAAACCACCTCAGACATTGGTACTCATTGTTCCACATAAAGAGATTTTGAAGGAATAGAATTTGTATTGATCTACCTGTGTGATGCAAATGTTTACAGTCAGTTGATATATACTAAAACTACGACTAAGTGGTTACAACAAAATGATAAGATGCATAAGACTAGGTCAATAGGAGTTATCTCTTGTTATGCCCCCGCAAGATGAAGTCACTGCTGGTGACATTCATCTTGTCTCGAAAAAATTCAAACTTTGCTCGAGGAATTGGCTTTGTCAAGGCATCAGCTACTTGATCGTGTGTAGAAATATGTGTGACTCGTAGTTGATGTTATTGGACTCGTTCACGCACGAAGTGATAGTCAAGTGATAGGTGCTTCATTCTTGAGTGGAATACTGGATTTGAACACACATATGTGGCACCCATGTTGTCACAATGGATAATTGGAGGATCCCGGGGTATTACTCGAAGTTCGCAAAGGAGGTTTTGAAGCCACATGATTTCGGAGGCCGTAGTAGCAACTACTCTGTATTCAGCTTCGGTAAAGGATCACGCTACTGTGCGTTGCCGTTTTGAACACCATGAGACAGGATTATCACCCAGGTAGATGACATAGGCCGATGTGGATGTATGTGAGTCAGCATTACCACCCCAATCAGTGTCACTAAAGGCTCATAGTTGTAGATTAGTAGATCGTTTTAATTGAATATCGTAGTTGTGTGTGTGTTTCAAAAAGTGGAGAGTGTGCTTCAGCTGGCGAAGATGAATGTCACTCGGTTTGTGCATGAACTAGGAGAGTTTGTTAATTGCAAAACTCAAGTCAAGAAGAGTGATAGTCACATATTGTAAGACACCTAGTATGCTTCGAAACAAAGTACCATCAGCAGAAGATGAACCATCGTGGAGGGAGAGAATCATGGTTGAACACAAGGGGGTGTTGCAATGGTTACAATCTGCCATGTTGAACTTGATAAGCAGATCATGGATGTATCGCTGTTGACTCAAAAATAGACCACCATTGGTAGGAATTAATTCAATGCCAAGAAAATATGAAGGGAAGCCCATATTTTTTAGTGAGAACTTAGCCGAGATAGCCACAATGAAATGTTGTAGGCGAGTCTCAGAATTGCCAGTAAGAGATCATCAACATAGACCAAAAAATACATCAGCTCATTACCGTGAAGATAAACAAAAAGTGATGAATCACTCTTGCTCGTGAAAAATCCATAAGATAGTAAATAAGCCCAAAGTTCCTGATACCAGGCACGGGGTGCCTGTTTTAGGCCATAAATGGCTTTCTGTAACTTGCAGACATGAGTTGGAAATTTTGGATTAATGAAGCCTAGAGGTTGTTTCATATATACCGTCTCATGCAGATGCCCTTGTAGAAATGCATTGTTTACATCCATCTGATGAAGAGACCAGGAATTTGCCAACGCCAATGATAAGACCACTTTGATGGTTTGATGTTTGGCAACTGGGGAAAAGATTTCTTTATAGTCAAGACCTGCACACTGAGAAAAACCTTTAGCAACAAGTCGAGATTTACGTTTTGCAATAGTATCATCTGGATTTCGTTTGGTACGAAATAGCCACATACAGCCAACAACATTCTTGGCTTCAGACGCTGGAACCAGTGTCCAAGTTTTATTTCGTAAGAGGGCATCATATTCAGCCAACGCCGAAGTACGCCAATCGGGTAGTTTCAAGGCTTGGGTAATCGTCTGAGGTTCGTCACAGGCAGGTAGAGGATGTTTAGAGATTGTGTAGGTTTTTAGTTTAAAAATGTTGTTGATGGATCGGGTAATCATAGGATGTGTGCGTGTAGGGTTGGTTTGATCAGTCATAGGTGGTGGGAGATTTGGCTCGGTTGATGGTGGACTCAAGTGTGAGGGTGCAGGCAAGGACTGCTCAGGCGAAGCTGGGTTGGGTTGATCGGATGTAGTTGAGCGCGGCTGGTCTCCTTGTTTCTCGATGAAGAATCATTGGGTAGGGCCAGTGCCATTACAAGATTGTGAGTCACAGTTGGGAGCAATTGATACGACAAAGGTTGTGGAATAGGTGACTCAATAGTTGGCATAGTAGGTGGTGGTGCCGTAAAGGTTGGATAGGGAAATTTGTCGTCAACAAAGATAACATGACGGGAGGTATAAGTTTTGTTGGCTTTAGGATCAAGACAAATGTAGGCAAACTATGACAACGAGTAGCCGACAAAGATACAGGGTGTGGATCGAGGTTGAAGTTTGTTGGAAACATATGGTCTTAACCATGGAAAGCATAGACAACCGAAGGCATGAAGATGACTATATAGAGGTTGTTGGCCAAATAAAACTTCATAAGGAGATTGCATTTGAAGGATGGATGTGGGCATGCGATTTATTAAGTAGACCGCAGTTTGAAAAGCATAGGACCAAAAAGTGGAAGGTAATTGACTAAAGTGAAGAAGAGATCTAGTCGTTTCTATGATGTGGCGATGACGGCGTTCGGACACCCTATTTAGTTCTGGAGTGTGAGGTGGAGTGGTGAAGTGAGAGATGCCATTGTTTGCAAGAAAAGGGAGAAGCTTGATGTACTCACCACCGTTATCAGTATATAACATTTTGATGGTGGTTTGGAAATTTTTTTTGACAACTTTCTTAAATTTAACAAAGACCTCGAAAACATCATATTTGTTTTTCATAGGATATAACCACACATACTTAGAAAAGTGATCGACAAATATGACATAATATTGAAAACCATTCAAGGAAAGAACGGGAGCAGGTCCCCAAACATCCAAAAATATTATTTCAAGAGGACGTCTATTATGTAAATGCTGAGAAGAAAAAGGGAGCTTATGGCTCTTTGAACACTGACACGAAACACATAAATCAGGCAATGAGAGTGATGACGACGATGGATAAAATGCAGAATTGTATTTGAGGGATGTCCTAAAACATGATGAATGATGGAACTAGACAAAACTTGGGATTGAAGAGCAACCAGATTGGTGAAGGAAGTAGAAAGTCGTAGAGATCACTGCGACTGATTCCTGTGAATAGTACTGACCTCGTCCGCAAATCCTTAACCTAAAAACCATTTGGAAATAATTCAACAGATACATTATTGTGTATGACAAAGATGTTTAACAGAAATCAAATTTTTTTTAATGTGAGGAACAATAAGGACATTGTCAAAAATAATCGGCTTTGTTTTGGTTGGGAGGGTGAAACTACCCGTATGTGTAATCGAGAGGCTAAAACCATCACCAACTTAGAGCTTGTCAGGTCCTTGATATGGAGAGGTAATGGACAGATTGTTAAGGCCATTGGCAACATGGTGCGAAGCTCCTGAATCAAGAATCCATGGTTCGGATGGCTGGCTGTTCAGATTGGAAAAGTGTGCAGTAGGAGCCTTTTGAAATCGAGCCGACTTGCCATGAATTTTCCAGCAGGTTTTAGCAGTGTGTCCCTCTATTTCGCAGTATTGACAAACCACACTGGGAACTGCGTTGGGTCCTGGGATGGCACGAGGAGAGGATCGGCTATGAGACTGGGCTAGACGAGGCTGCCCATTGCTCGAGCTATGGTGTTGCGGACGCCCAGAGTTGCTGTATCTCGTCCGAGCAGCAACATTGGCAGTAGACGCTAGAGACAGGGGTTGCCGGGACTGTCTATGCAGGAATGTTTCATGATCCAGCAGTTTGTCAAACAGATCTACAAAGGAGATGGGATGCTCTCTTGCTCAAATGGCGGCACTAATCTCCTTGAATTTCGATGGCAACCCATTTAATGTGTGAATTACCAAATCAATTTCTTCAACTGGAGTGCTAATCATGGAGATTTCATTGGCAATCCATTTAATTTTGTTGAGATAATCCGTGATAGGGGCGTCGTCTTTAAAGACTTTAATTAATCGTTCTTTTAAGGACATGAGTCGAGAACGAGACCTGCCGGCATACATCCTGACAAGCAGATTCCACGTTTGTTGAGAAGAGGAAACCGATCCCAACACCGTGATAATTGTATCAGCAGCAGAGGAAAGGACAGCATGTAGAACAAATTTATCTTTACGAATCCACGTATTTAGATTCGGATCAATCTCGGCAGGTCGAGGGATAGAACCATCAATATATCCCATGAGATTGTAGCCTATTAACACGGTTTCCATCAGCACCTTCCAAGCAGGATAATTTGAACCATTTAATTTCGAAGAAGCTTGAATGCCCGTGTTGATAACAACAACAGTACCATTCAAAGCTCCATCAGCAGCAATCATCATGGACGAGGTGGAGGAATTGTCTGGTTGTGCCATTTTCTCACCGAAGTCAGATGGTAAGTGTGTGGATCAGAAAAAAAAAACAGCCGTTACACTTTGGATCGCTCTGATACCATAAAAAGATTGTGAAGGAATAGAATTTGTATTGATCTATCTGTGTGATGCAAATGTTTACAGTCAGTTGATATATACTAAAACTATCCTGAAATAAAGGAAAGGATCGACTAAGTGGTTACAACAAAAGGATAAGATGCATAAGACTAGGTCAATAGGAGTTATCTCTTATTACCACATACATCACTATATATTAAACCCAATAAGTCACTTACCCTCTCACCTTTCTTGGTGAAGGGTATCTTGGCCATTTTGCCAAGTAGAAAAGATTCGTATGTCCTAATTGATTCCAATTTGAATTGATCAAGAAGTCTGACTTCATACAATTTCTTAATGCTCTTATCATTTATATAACCTAGGTGACAATGTCACATGAGAGTAATACTCTCATGACAAGTCTTAAGTCTTTTGTTATTAATATTAAGGACCTGTTTATCCATCTCAAGCATGTATAGACCGTTCCTAGCACAAGAAGATCCATAAAATAAACCACCTCTATAAATCGAATAAGATCTATTTGAGATGGTAAAGGAGAAACCATCATTGTCTAAAAGAGAAATGGAGATAATGTTTCGAGAGATGGACGAAACAAAATGTACATAATTAAGTTCCATTACAAACCCACTGGGCAAATGTAACTCAATGCATCCAATAGCAATGGCTACAACACTTGCACCATTCCTAATACATAACTGCACTTCACCCTTTCCAAGCATCCTCCTATCCTTTAGTACTTGCATATTTGAACAAACATGAGCACAAGATTCGGTATCCAATACCCAATCAGAAATAGAGGTAGCAAGGTTAATCTCAATAACATATATACCTGAAGAAGAAGATGGAATCTTGTTAGTAGTGTGCCCTGGGCCAATAGACATATGTGACTTTTGTACTAATATTATGACTTATTAATAATATATTATGAGGTATTCTTTTATATATTCATGTATATCGTTTATGTAATGTGATTTACATTCCATAAATAGTATTAGGCTTATGTCATCAAGTATATGACTTGATAGTAAAACCATAAGCATTATAATATTATTCTAAATTGTCCATGGTTGATCATTATTGGTGGAACAATAATGAATTAAGGCTAGTATGTGTTCTGATTGATGATCACATTTTTCTGATCATGGATATGA
>JAOSBK010000009.1:25098157-25108204 GCA_027568895.1 Erythroxylum shatona | reverse complement strand
AAAATAAGTGTCGTTCACGATTTTTCATGCATGTTTATAATTTTATTTCTAAAATTACCCTTTAATTTCTCTTACATTATAATTATACAGATTACAATTTCAAGACAATTCAGCATGCAATTAATAAGAATATATTAAATATTTCACTAACTTTCTTAATAAATATGCATCTCTCTAAAATTTCACTTATTTTAAATAAGAGGAAGTATAAAATATGTACGCCGGCTACCTATTATTCTTCACAGTACTTTATTTGAAAACTACGGAACTTTCTTCATGTGACCCTTCACTAGAAAGTTGGGGTTTCAAATAATTATTTCAAAATTTGACAACGTTGACAAGCTATTAACAAAATCATTAACACGAAAAGCGAGGACTGTTTTTTAATATTTTCCCAATCAACTTATTACATGATTAAATTATATCCCTTTTAATTTTCGTATCATCCTATTTTTGGTGAATCATTCAGGAATACTCTTTATATCAATTAAAATAAGGCTAGATATGCTGGACCTATCTAGATTCCGCATTTAAGAGTATTTTACTGAGTCATAATCGTGTTATTATTTTTCTAAATTACATAACAACTTCTATATTACCTAAAAATAGGAACAAAAATAAAAAATAGAAGTTACATAACACCTTCTTTATTCCTTTTTAACTTATGTATCATCCTATTTTTCGTGAATAAATCAAAATTAATCTCCCTATTAATTAAAGATAAAGATGCATAGACTGAAACTATTTAGATCTGCGACTAGCAGGATTTTACTGGGTCGATATGGTGTTGTTGTTTTTTTAAGTTACACAATACCATCTGTATTATCAAGAAATAGGAACAAAAAGTAAAAAATTAAAAGCATAAAAATTTAAATTAAAAAGCTACTTGAATAATAATGTTTCAAGAAACCATAGATTTAATATATAATTATCATATTATTTTATTAATCAACTACTATTTAAATTAGTTATAGAAATATATAAATAAATTGTATTAGTTAGAATTATTAATAGTAATCAATATTTAAGCAATTAAATATTGTATATTTAATTAACATAAATCAGATTATAAAATCAAAAAATTGTTATAATTTAAAAAAAAGAAAAATTAAATCAAAAATATAAAACACTTTACTTAGTGAATAAATATTTTTCCTAAATTTTAAGTTCAGGTGGAACTTAGATGATCCTCTACCAGTCAACTAAGGGATGATTGAATCATGAATATCAATTAATAGTAAAAATACGTTAAAGTTTATAAATATTAATTAGATATAATTAATCAAAACAAAAATATGTCAAAATTTATAAATAATAATAAAATTGAATTTATCATTTGATTTTGAATTAAAAATTATTTAATTATTATTCGCACTACTTTATTTGAAAAATTGGGTACACTCATCATATGACCGGTCGTTAGAAAGTTGGCCGGCAGATAATTGCTCCTAACTGTAACAACATTGACAAGTTATTAAGAAAATCATTAACATGAAGAATGAGAACATCTTTTTAATATTTTCATAATCAATATCTTAAATTACATGATTAAATTATAATTTTTAATTTATATATCTACATCTATATTACATAGAAATAAAAACAAAAAAAATGAAAAGACAACAAATAAATACGTGAAGTAATAATGTTACAAGAAACCTATATTAGTTTCAATCTAATTTAATTATTAGCTTTAATTTGTATAACTTTAAAGTAATACACATGTTGATTGACATCAAATATGAATGTAATAAATAAAAAAGCTACAAGAAAAATTTTAAAAGCGATTAAATTTTTTATCAAAACTAAAATCTTTTTCAAAATTAAAGTTTATACAAATTTAAGTAAATTGAAAATGAAGGGAGTGAGAGTCGGGATAGGAAAATGAACAAAGGAAGCAAGAGTTCAGGGTCGAGTTAGCAAACTGAAAACATTTATAATAAAAGAAAATATAAAAAAATATAGAGCACTCCTACTAGCAAAGGAAATGAGAGTTTTTTTAATTATTTTAAATAATTTTTTTTGTTCAAATCCAAAAATAATAATAATAATTTCAAAACATAAAAAAAAAACCACATGTCATGATTCCTATCGTTTCAATTAAAAACTAGTTGTATGTTGCCATTATTTTCTAACTTGTCTAGTGATATCGTACAATTTTTTAATATTTATTTATTTTATTTATAAGATTTAAACCTAAAATTTTATTTTAAATTTTTTTATTCAAATATGAGTCTTTATTTTAAAAATTACTTATTAATAATTGGTATTGGGTATATATATTTTAGTAAAATCAATGTTTTAAAAGCTATCTAATAACTAGAATTTAAAAAGATTTACCCTTCCTTATTCTATTTATAAGCCTCTCTACTATCTACCTCTTCAGATCCTACGTATCAACGGAATTTATATTGAATATTGTTGTTGTGTTGTTATTATTAATCTAGTTATAAGAGTAACTCTTAAAATCTTATGGCCAAAGCAAATTGAGCTTAATATGGTGTCATAATTTATTTTATTCACCACACAATTAGAAGAGTTAATTAGTTAAAGAAAAGGAATAAGATTATAAAATGGGGATGAGATCAAGATTTGTAACCGGCCATGCATCAACTTTAAAATAAAAAACAAGAATGACACATTAAAAAAAGTCACATATCATTAGACATTAGTGGTGATGAAGTGGCATAATTATATTCACCAATCATGAAATAAGTAATTACAATAATCATGGACCAACTTAGTTAGAAGTTAATGGGCTCGACCTAATTTCATCCGGGTTGAATTCTTTTTTTTTTTAAATTTTGATCTTTAGAAAAGTTTAAATATAGATTTAAACTGTGTATTTCGAGTTCATGTATAAAATTTTGAACCAAACTCAAGCTGGAATAGGTTCAATCCAGTCCAACCCCATTTTTATGCTCAATTCAATATAAAAATTCTCTGTTCTTTACCTGTTTAACTATATTTCCTTCCCAATACGAAACCAGGGTTAGAATACAAAAACATGGTTAAAACAGGCCAATGACATCTATCTGAACCTATAAAAGATTTCAATCCAAAGAGTATTATCTCAAAGTTGTAGATTTGAGGGAAGGCAGAAACTTAGAAGAGCCTTTACGAGTCACTCAAGGATGATTGGTTGCTAATAAAAATAATGAAGACTCCACGCATAATGACCCAGAGGACATTCTGTAAATCTACTCCACAGCTAATATTTGGTCTTCCATTGTAAAAGACTGACACTTCACCTTACGTATGTATAAGTGAACCCCGTCTTATTGGATGTCAGGAATCTTACATCGAACAATTATGAATGTATTCAATAATTTATAATAGTGTGCAAACTTTCTCCTGTTAAGTTAGCTTTTGGGTGTGAGTTAGACACTTCTAACATGGTATCAGAACTAGTTTGTCTCGATAGTTTGAGGCGGTGCTTGGTTATGTCCCTTTGTCTAATATATCCATCAAATGTCCAGTCCTGCTCTGGACTGAGGGGGGTGTATCACGAATATCACATCGAACAACTACAAATGTATTCAACAATTTATAATAGTGTGCAAACCTTCCCCTCTTGAGTTAACTTTTAGGGATGAGTTAGGCAATTCTAACATTGGAGCTTAACTTCTCAGTTCCTTATTTGTTGCTCTCTCTCACACATCTGGGAGATATTTACCAAAATCCTCATTTCTTGTAAATTAGTAAGAAAAGTTTATATAGGACTCTGACTTCTGTATACGAGGGATTGAGTACATTCACACAGCAAAGTTACAATTCAATGAAACACAATCTGCACTTTCCTTTAATTTAGCAGCTAAATGGATGCTCTCCTGTTAAGATGGTGATTGCAACTTCAGTGATTCCTTTCAGAACACACCAATTCCGTCCGTATTCACTTTTCTGATATACTTTTGCATCCAAACTAAAATGTGGGCAGTGGACAGGTGACAGCAAAGCCGCCAAAAAGAAAAGGCAAAAGTGCTAACTTTCTTCTGGGATTTAAAGAACCTCTGTTCTCGCGAGACACAGAGACAGACGGATAGAAAAAGAGCCAAAATTGTTAAGAGTCAGTAAAGATGCCACATGAAATACAGAATAAGTATGCATTAAGCTGATAACGACACTGATAACAAGAGTCGAGCTGTATCAAATCTTATTGGCTAAATAAGAAATTTACTTGGGTGAATGTGCAAGAAAGTGTCTTAGTTTGAGATATGGGAATGAGACTTCGTAAGTGCTTCCAGAATCAGATTCTTCTTTACAGTTTTTATCTCTCCTTAACCGTGAATTGCGAGTTGTTTTTTTGAACAGAACAAGGTTCGCTTCTCTGTTAAAGCACTGTGTCAATCTATTTAAAGCTTTCACTTGACTGTAAGTAACACCCATTGCAATCACCCCTTTTACCTAAAAATCTCGCAACATGTCTAACAGACCATCACAATCTCGTCCTTGGTACCGGTCCTTCTCGATTCCCCGACTAACGACCGCCACTGGACCTCCCACTCCGCCACCTCGACAACCACAGGAGTCTCCTTCTCAGCCACCTCTTCCTGCTGTAGAACGACCAGCAACCAATGGTGTTGCCTCGGCACTAACATCACCAGCTACAAGGTCAACTGCTCCTTCGGCTTCTGTCCCATCTTCTCCGGCTCGACCCTTGGCAGTGACTCAGCCTTCGGTGTCGGCTACGGTACCGTCTCCTCCAAAACCAACTATTCCATCTCGACCAGGAGTCACTTCACTCCCATCTTCTCCTGCACAAAAAGAAGCTTCAATTTCCTCTCGTGTCCCAACCTCTCCAACACCGAAACCCGCTTCATATTCTTCAGTCCCCAGTACTCCGCCAGCGATCAAACCTGTTCCAACGACATCTTCGATGCCAACTTCTCCGGAGTTCAAGCCATTCACAACTGCAACTCGTGCGGGGTCTACTGCACCATCCCCGAGAGAAATTAAACTTGATATTGTTCAATCACCAGCAAATTCATCCAAGTCTAAACGCCAAGCCCCACCACCTTCTCCTTTAGCTCTGCCACCTATTCATATGAGAACTGATGCAGAACCTGAACCAAGGATTCCAACTTTGGAGGTCGAAACGACTGTGCTTGTTGAAAAGATTATAGAGAAGGCTAAGACCAAGTCTGAATCGAATCTGGAACCTAACCCCATTACTCATGCCCTAAAGCAGAAGCCATTTAAAGGCTTGGAAATCGAGCACAAAGGTCACCCCAAGAAAGTTTCTACGGACTCGAAACGTGCAGGCATGAGAGTCATTACAATTACTGGAGAGAACCAAGGTGCTACAACGGAGATATTTCACTTGCCAAAGACTATCCACAAGAAAGGGAATTCTCGAAGTGAAGAGAATGAATGGGGAAACAGTACCAATGAAGAGAAGAGCCACAAGATCAAAGACAAGAAACACAACGGAAAGATAAAATACAAATACGCATCATCGAATGCTTACATAAACAGCAACGTGCAAGGTATTAACAACTCTATCGTGATCAAATCTCGATGCACTCTCCATGATGCTGGTGTGCACCTTTCACTTTCCAGAAAATCCTTCTGACATCCGCTTCCCTGTTAAGGATCAAGCTAATATTGGCCATCAAAGTTAAAAGGAGAGATAACGAAGCAGATTTGTTGAAGAAGACTTGCATCTTTATATAGGATAAGTTACTACAAAAGTGTAAAGGAATAAAAATAAAATGACTGATGAGAAACAAAGGGTATGTATTCTCATTCTTAGTCGTGCAGTACGATTCTAGACTATAGTCTACTTTCTAGTATTAATTAAAGGTCGTAAGTTGAAATATAAATATATCATTTAAAGTTATTATATATTCTCAAATGTTTATTTAATATATATCCAAAAAGTAACCCCTTGTCAAAAAATATATAATTATGTGTGTCCGTCAACTTCATCTTGTTCTATGGTTAATGTCAAAACACAACATATTGGGACACCATATTGCGAGACTCAGAGATAGACTCACCAGTATTAGTATATACAGTCTTTCTTTTACATTTTTATAAAGAGACTATTTTTATGATTTAAACATGTCACTTTCTAATCACATAAAAGGACCACTCTGTCAAATGTTACTCGTATATTCTTAAATCACATTCGCCCTTAGGTACACGCTTTGGTTGGAACCAGCAAAACTAGGCCTCATCGGACCAAATGGTGTTCTTTACGAAACTAGGCCAGATCAGATGATTGCATGGTTTTTTTTTATTTTTTTGGTCAAACTGGAAGGTGAGCTATCTAATTTCATCAAATTCATGAATTTGCATATGCCAATATTTGGTTTCCAAACACTCTGGGCACTTGGTGATGGAGGACCATCAGGCCTAACAATTTCTACCGTGAAGGAGCTCATCTAAGCCCACAATGAAGCTATATGTTTTGCTTCAACCTTTTGGCCTTTGCAAAGCTTGTATTTGTGAAGCCCAAGTCAGCTCACAAGCATTATGAGCTATGATTAATATAGAATCATTGACCAGCTCTTAAATTGACATGTTGAAGCCCAAGATAGAGCCCAAGACGTTTTGGAGGTTTAGCTTTTCTGTGGTTATGTGATGAATAAGAGATTTTAAAACTCATTAGTTTCCTTATTTATTTCTATTTCAATTTTCTTTTAATTTCTACAACTTATGATAGTTTTATGGACAATTATGAGATGTTTTATTTGTATTTATAGTGCATTAGTTGCTGGAGGGAAGCCAAAAGGGCTAGAGAAATCGGATTGTGGTTATCCTAGTCTAAAACTTTCCTATTTAAACAACTAGCCTTCTATATTTGTAAGGAGATTATGATGAATCAAATTTGAGAGAATTTGCTTTGCAATTCTTAAGGATTTGAATGTTTTCCTAAAACATATCATAGGGTTTTATTAGTTTCCAAAAACTAAAGGGTTTTGTTTGTTTCCAAAAACAATCACTTATCTTTCACCCATTTAACTTTCCAATAGAATGCCACAATTTCAGCTTTCCATTTCCAGAACATCTTGTGCAAGAAAATTCATATATTTTTTTCTACTCATCAGATTGAAAAACTTCCTTCATCAATATTGTAGTTCACTTATTGATCTTCAATTTAGCCTCAAGAACTACCCCAAAATTCCCAGCTGTTTGCCCAAAAATGCACTTTGAAATCATCTAATCTGTAACCACGATTTCCAGAACATAGTCGAATTAAAAAAATTCATAACTTTTCACCCGTTGATCCGATTAACAAAATTCCTTCACCAAAGTTGTAGCCCACATCCTATTCTACAATTTTTCATCAAGAATCACCTCCAAATTCCAAGTCATTTATCTAAAATTGCTTTACAATCTACCTGTTCGTTTGTACTTGGAAAATTCCAATTTTTTAAAAACTTCAACCATCATACCTAAACACCATAACCATCACTTCCAGCCACCTTAGGCCACCACCGCCACCAATTTCCGGACACCAGACACCACACACCATCACTTGGTATCAATAGTTATTTGTAATAAGGACGATGTTCCAAAATAAATTGAATCTAACACATCACACTCCAACACTACAGAATGGGTTTTGAGTTAAGTGTGAACTAACTCAACCATAGACATTGGGATACCACTAATCCCCTCAAAAGGCATTGTGAAAGGAAGAAGCATTGAACTCCTTATATTACCACCACGCTCCACTTGCTCATACTCTGATGACGTAATGACTTTACTATTCCATTCCCACATTGTTTTTTTGGGATTCGAACCAGCGATATGGGGCGACCCAGGCCGAAACATGGTGGCTAGCTCAGTGGCATCAAAGCTCTATTCAGATGATGACTTAGAGATTGTCGCAGAGACTTCAGATGTTAGGACAGAGGCTTCAAAATAAGCTTCTGTATTATTTGATTGATCAGAGGAATCTTCTGCAGTAAGTATAGTTGCAAGAGTTGCTATGAACTCTATCTGAGGTTATCCTTTACAGTAGAGGTGGAAGGTTGAGACTTCGGTGGAGAAGTAGGGGGTGTATGGATCTGTAATGGTTTACTTCACCAATTAACTAGTTCTGGTTTAGTGAACGAAGGTGATGGCTTAGGAACTGGTTCAAGCTTTGGCTTTAACTTTAGCTTTTTATGTTTAGCTTGAGCTGCCTAAGGATGAATATACTGTCTAATCAAAGGATAGTTAAACTTGAAGACCTTTGAATAGGCAACTTCTTTTGGGTATTTCTGATACAAAGGAGGAGTGTATACTGGTTGTATATTTGCAAATACTAAAGAGTATGAGCCATATATAGTTTTAGATGATGTTGATTGCATATCATCTTCCATCTATTGCATAATTCCTTGTATTCCTTGTATCTTCCTGATTTCTCTAGCTTTGATGTCAAATTCAGGTCCAAGATAATGTGTAGCAATATAATGTCGAAGATCAACATCAAGTTGCTAGATTTGAGCTTTGTAAGAGTGTTACATTTGTTGGATCTGCTTAGAGACGACGCCAACTCTATGTTGAGTAATATGAGTCTGTTGACTGATTTCATCAAGCTTAGAATCAATTCTTCGAAGAACTTTGTTTTGTGCTACTGCATTTGATGTCTACCAATTAAGAACTTCATCAGAAGGATTTGAGATAAGTGTTCCTTGTGAAGTAATTCCTGCCTGTGGCTTGAATATAAGGGTTAGAGATAACCCTAGTTGATTCATCAGTACTCCTGTGCAAAGAAAGAAAATCTTCCTTATATGACTTAACCATCATGCAGGGCTTAGGAGTAGGAGTCATAACAGGAACTGTTGGCTTAGGTTGATAGGTAAAAGATTTCAACATCTCACGAAGAGATCTAGGTCTGAATCTTTCTATTTGTAGACCAATAGATTTGCTGGAATCATCTGGATCTGGATTAGGATCTATGTGAATGATACTGTTGAGAACGCATACAATGAGGTTTAGGCTTTTTCTTCTTCCTTCTCCTTCTGGCATATCGATCATCATCATCATCACTTTCTGACTTAGGATTAAGACAAACTTCAAAGTCAGGTTCGTATATAGATGAGTCGACATCCCATACAAAGTATCCATGATGATGACTAACATAAACTGGATCTTCATTAGATTTAAAATAATAGATAGGAGGACCAGATTTACCTTTCGTATGTGAAAATACGGGCTGGATTAAAAATATAACCCCAGATGTAAAAGGTGCAGATGGATCTTCGTTGGGCTTTGCATAGATGGATTCCACCTTTCCATTTTTTAATGTCTTTAGAATTGGAGGAGTAATTGTATGAAAAGAGTGTCGATAAGTTGCATAGAACGCCTTTTGGTAATTGGTGATCCATTCAGTAGGCATTAACTTTTCCAGCTCCATAGCTGGTTATTGCTTCAGGATTTGGATAATAGTAGTCTCATCATTAGCATTATCAATAACCATGTAAAGAGCATCCGAAGTAGAATTTGGAAAGTTAAGGTCTTACAAACAAAATTAAGTCTAGTTCTAAGTTTGCTTACAACGAAAGAGGAGCCTTGCTTTTATAGGAGAAGCAAGAGTAACAAAGTAAATCTCTCAAGAGAAACACTCATTATAACTTTAAAAAAGAAAGTAACTTTAAAGTATAATCATCACACCTTTAACAAAGCTACTTTGAAAAAGCAAACAATTTTCTAAAAAGCAAATAGTAGGATGATAAGATGGAATCTTGTATAGTGGCTTGTGGGCCACAAAGATTCTCTTTCATCAAAAGACTCAAAAATAAACTCCTAAAAAGACGAGTAGTGCTTTAGAGGGCTAAAGTGAGGACATCATCATAGTTAGATTTGTCTGCCAATGTCATATCCTTATCAAGTTGCTCAAGAAAAGGGTCGATATTTATGAATTGCCAAACAGAAAGCCCTACTCTAGAAATGGAAGTGGGCTATTGGATTGGACTGGATTGTTTGCTTAAAGCTGTTGAATGTCGATATATAGGACAAGGAACTTGTTGGGCACCGTTGCCGGAACCCAACTCTTGCGGAAATATCATAACTAATTTTCATCATTCACATTTCAATATCCTCAAAACAAAA
>JAOSBK010000009.1:25041649-25052002 GCA_027568895.1 Erythroxylum shatona | reverse complement strand
TTAAACCTAACCTACCCATAGCCCATCTAGGCTAGAAAAACCAAAACCCTAACTTAGAAATCCCAAAATCAATTTGGTTTCATCTTTCTCTTCTTTCTTCCTTCATTCCCAACACAAACCCTAACCTCTATTTAATCCCCTTTTTGAACCTAGCATAAGAAAGATGAAAACTTACCTCCAACAAGTGGATTTCCCATTCTTTTCTTCTTCTTTCTTCTTCCTTCCAAGTTTCCTATGATTCTTCTTCTTCTCTTCTTCTATTTTCACGTTTTTTTTTCTCCTTTCCTTTTGTTCCTACGACACTTCACCTCTTTTTCTAATTCAAATAAAAATTTTAACTCCTTTTCTTCCAATTATGCCCCTCCTTAGTCTTGTTCTTCCAGTTTTTCCGTTCTTTTGTCTTTTATGGCTCTACTCCTTTAAGTTAACTTAACTCCTTAAGCTACTTAATTCTAACTCTTTATTTTAATTTCTAATTTTCATATTCAATACCCCACTCATACTTGCTAATTTAAAAACTCAATTCTAAAAAATAAATAAAACAATTAAATTAATAATAAGAATAAATAAAAAAAATTTGGAGCCCAACACTTTCCCTTTTTGCTCACTACGCTCTTTATATTTTCGATGTTCTCAACCTTTAAAGTCGCTTCAACCAGATGTTAAAAAGCATAAAAGTTTTGCACCACCACTTTCTCCCTGATAGCGAGATACAACCAGATTCGAACGTATGGCACCTAGCTGCCTCACTCATCATCAACTTAGCTGCATATTGGGCCAACTGTGTGAATCGGCACTCATATTCACTCATCGTCATTTCCCTCTAGGTGAGACTCAAAAATTCTCTCTGCTTCTGCTGAACATACACCTCAGACAGATACTTCTTCTTAAATACTGTCAAGAAATCCTTCCAGGTGAGCACTGACGGTCTCACCTGACTTCCTGGCACACTCTCCCACCAATGTAGGGCATCCCCCTAAAGTAGACTAGTAGCATACACAAATTTCTCCTTATCCTCGCAGTCCATCTGATCCAGTATCCTTTCGATCTTTCTCATCCAAGTCTCGACTTTCTCTGGATCTGTTCTCCCATAGAAATCTACTACCCCCATACTTCCTGAGTGTGTCAAATTGCCTCCCCTTCTTGATAGGGGTCGGAGTAGAGGATTGCGGTATCTGTCCCATAGCCTGAACAAATGCCTAAGTGAAGACTTGGAACATCCTCAGATCTAATGGAGCAGGTACTTGCTCATGCGAAAGAGAAGACTCCTGCGTCTGTGATCGAATGGGCTTACTACTAGGCCCTATAGAAGTCTCAGTATTCCCTGGGGCTACCGACTCATCAGTACTCTCCTCCCTTGGTAGAGAGTCAGGTGCAATTGATCCTTGCAGTACTCTCGTGTCCTTTTATGACATGACATCTTACTCCTTCAATAAAACACTACCGATTAGCTACATTTCATTTTTTGTCATAATTCTTACATGTATGCATGACGTGCATGTCACTTAATGCAATCGATCATTTCACATAACATAACAATTTCATCCTACTATGCATTCTAAGCCTAGGAAAAACCTAGTCAGTCTGATACCAAATTATTGGGTCCCATTTTTGGAACCTAAACATTCGGAGACATTTGATGAAGAATAGTACTTACCCTCAACTGTTTGGGGATATTTGGATTAACTCTCATTATGGGTATCAGATTATGGTGTTCTTTAGGTGGTTCGAAACAGGACTCCAAGATCTACCACTTTCATGAAGACCTTGAAGACGAAATCTATCATCTGAGGGGTCAAAAATGGAATAGACGATAGGGTTAGACAAAACCCAATAAGAAAGCAGACAAATGGAGGGAGGCAGATGAATGCCACAAGATAGACAAAATGAGACACAGACGAAGCAACATACAGACAAAACTCAAGTCAACTTAAGACGAAGCAAAATTAACTTAAGACAATGCAACGCTTAAGACGAAGCAAAAGTCTTTAGATGAAGTGAAATCTTAAGACGATAGCAAACAAGCAGACGAATGGAGTCAATTTAAGACGATACAACTCTTAAGACTACTGATGTCATCATAGATGATATGACATCATCACAGACAAAGCGTCTTTACAGACGATACAATTTCCCCTTATAAAGACCATAACTTTCGACTCCTAAGTCCAAAGTTCCTATACTATATATCGATGGAAAGCTAGAAAATTAAACTACAACTTCCAGAGGACAACTTTAATCAATTTAGCCTTAATTAATCTAGTTTTCCCTTGAAAGTCAGCATTCAAATTCTACACTTATGAAAGGTTTTGACCAAGAAAAATACATCTACCTAAGGAATATGCACATACTCCTGGGGACTTTCAGTTTTTACTCATTTACTTTAACTCATTTACCCAGCAACAGAAACCCATACGTAACTTTAATTACATCTATACAATTCAAACAAGGGCTTAACCCCCCCAAGTACAACCTATGCAAAATGCTTGATGTTTACATGCTTACGAAGATATCCCAAAGGCAAACATACTAACTTAGTTACAAAAGCTACTATCTTGGAGTTTTTCCCAAAAGCCTTGCAAGGATCATTTATCTTCTTGCCCTGCACCTGAGGAGGGAATAATGGGGGTGAGCAACACAGCTCAGTGGCTAATGTATTTATAGCCATTGGCAATTGGCCACAAATTCAAGAAAATGTATATATTTATATGTATATAAATATATATGTATATATATGTGGACATGCATTCAACAATTTAAACATTCCTTAAATTTAGCTCAAATCACATAACAACTCATAACACATAATACTCAATATGCTTCACACTTGACAATTTAAAAATGCAATCCACAACAAACGACTCTAGGGTTCTATGAAATAGAATGAGGAAACTGAAGTTTATCCCATGAACATAATAAGTCTATTTCGGAGCACATATGCCACAAGCGGGCAGCCAGGAGAAGGCTCTTGTCAATGTGCACGTGACAAACAAAATGGTTCCACTCTTCCCCAAACAGAAGCACATAATCATACTCAAAATCATTTTACCAAAATGTTTCTATACTTTCAAACCTTTTCTTTCATTTTTCATGCAATACCGAATATCATGGCTTCTATTGAGGTACAACAATAAGCATATTTCATCATTCATTTTTCAACATTTACAACAAGTCAATTTTGAACATATACATACACATAGGCAAGAACTTGCCCAATCACACAAAAACTATAAATACATTACCCACCTAATAAGCTTGCGGAAATTGAAGTCAAGCTTGCCTTTCCCTTTGCTCTTGGGTAGTGTTCCCTTGGTTTCCTAAAACAACCAAGGTTTTATTCAAATAACATTCCAATAAAGTTTATAAATTTCAAGAAATCACAAGTTTCAACATACATTAAACTCAATTTAACTTACCCATAACCCATCTAGGTTAGAAATTTAACATCTAGTTTACAAAACCCTAAAATCCTTTGGGTTGTCCTAATCCACCTTCTTCCCACAAGAACCTCTTTGCTCTCTAACTCCTTCCTCCTTCATACAACCTATTCCTTTAATAAAGCAAGAAGAAAAGATGGTTAACCTACCTCAACAACTTGATTTCTCCTTCTCTTCTTTTTCGCCGAAACCTCTCTTCTTCTCTCTTGCTTTCATTTCTCTCTTCTTTCTCCTTGGTTCTCACGACACTTCTCTCTTCTTCCAATACAAAACCACTTTTTAATGGTCTTTTTCCCCATTTTACCCTTCATTGATCTTGTCCTTCCCATTTTGCCCCTTCTTTCACTTTACTCCATCTACTATCTCCTTTAAGCTAACTTACTTCTAACCTTCCCATATTAATTCTAACTTAATTTAAATCCTTCCATCAATTTCTGATCTCTATTCATGCCACAAAATTTTTGATTAAATTCAAACAAAAATCAAACAATTGAAAAATAAACCAAGACCTAATAAGAAAAAAATCTAAACACAAATCACAAAAATTAGAAAAAAATTTTGGGGTCCAATAATTCTCCCCCCTCAAAGAATTTTGTCCTCAAAATTCTTACTTGAGTCCACCAAAAGGTGTGGATACTTCTCCCTCATTGCTTCAAAAGGCTCCCATGTTGCCTCTTCCATCGAATGGTTCTTCCGTAAGACTTTAACTAGCTTTACAGTCTTATTTCTCAATACCTTCTCCTTCAAATCTAAGATCTCTATTGGTTGTTCTTCATATGTCAAATCCTCCCTTAATTGAACCTTAAAAGGTTGAACTACGTATGAAGGATCTGATCGGTACTTCCTCAGCATCGATATATAAAAAACATTGTGAATCTTAGATCATTCAGATGGAAAAACTAACTTATAAGCTAAATGCCCGATCTTCTCAATGATCTTATAAGGGCCTATGTATCTTGGACTAAGCTTGCCCTTCTTACTAAATCTCAAAACTCCTTTCCATGGAGAAGCTTTAAGAAACACCTTGTCTCCAACCTCAAATTCCATCTCTTTTCTATGTGCATCCTCGTAGCTCTTCATCCTATTTTGAGCTGTTTAAATTCTCTGTTTCACCAACTTAATCTTATCAACTGTGACTTGCACCAATTCAGGTCCTACAAGTCTCCTTTCACCTTCCTCATCCTAACATATAGGAGTTTTAGACCTCCTCCCATACAAAGCTTCATAAGGTGCCATCTAAATTCCTGAGTGATAGGAATTGTTGTAAGCAAACTTAATTAAAGGTAAATGATCATCCCACGGACCTTTAAAATCCATAACACAAGATCTTAACATTGCCTCTAATATCCGTATTGTTCTCTCTAATTGACCATCGGTTTATGGATGGAAAGTTATACTAAAATGTAACTTGGTTCCTAAAGCCTCCTGCAAGCTTTCCCAAAATCTGGAGGTGAACCTGGGATCTCTATCTGAAACTATAGAGCTTGGTATCCCATGAAGCCTGATTATCTCATCTATGTATTTCTTGGTCAAAACATTCAAAGAATATGTTTGCTTAATTGGCAAGAAATGTGTTTACTTGGTTAACCTCTTCATAATCACTCATATTGCATCATGCTTCCTGCTAGTCCTCGACAATCCCATCAAGAAATCTATCGTAATCTTCTCCCATTTCCATTCTAGAATTGGCAGAGGTTCAACCTTGCCTGAAGGTGCTTGGTGTTCAACTTTAACTTGCTGACACACTCAGCATCTTTTAGCATATTCTACATCTTCTTTCCTCATTCCTTTCTACCAGAAATGCTCTTTAAAATCTCTATACATTCTCATACTTCCTAGGTGCATAGCATAACGTGCATTGTGTGCCTCACCTAGAATCTCTTCTTTCAATTCCAACATATCTGGGATACACAATCGGTTAGCTATTACCATCAATCCATCTTCTCTGATCTTTATTCTAGAAGGTTTACAACTTTTTATCTTTTCCCTAAGCCTGCTTAAATACTCATCTTGCTCCTGCAACTCCTTGATCTTCTCATTCAATACTGGTCTCACTCTAAAATTAGCCAATACATAATCAAACTCGACTTGCCTTAATGTCATATTGAGTTTGGCTAATTCTTTCAGCAAAGGAAGGTACACTGTCTCCACATGTGCCATAGCCGATTTTCTACTCAATGCATCCGCTACTACATTCGCTTTTCCTAGGTGATAACCTATCATCAAGTCGTAATCCTTTAACAGTTTTAACCATCTTCTTTATCTCAAATTCAACTCCTTTTGGCTCATCAAATACTTAAGACTCTTATGGTTTGTAAACACCTTGGTATTGACTCCATACAAGTAATGTCTCCAAATCTTCAATGCAAAAATTATGGCTGTCAACTCCAAATCGTGCGTAGGATAGTTCAACTCATG
The DNA here is from genome assembly GCA_027568895.1 of Erythroxylum shatona. NCBI lineage: Eukaryota > Viridiplantae > Streptophyta > Magnoliopsida > Malpighiales > Erythroxylaceae > Erythroxylum > Erythroxylum shatona. Next base: position 25,046,147 of record JAOSBK010000009.1, on the reverse strand, counting down.
AGGTTTTAATTGACTAGAAGCATAAGTAATCACCTTATCTCCTTGCGTCAACACACAGTCTAATCCCTTCCTCGAGGCATCACTATATACTATATATCCATCATTACCCAAAGGCAAAGTCAAAATTGGTGCACTTGTCAATCTATACTTAAGCTCCTCAAAGCTTTTATGACATTCATCTGTCCATATAAATTTCTGGTTCTTCCTTGTCAATTTGAAAAGTGGAGCTGCTATCATGGAAAAGCCCTCCACAAACCTTCTATAATACCCAACTAAACCTAAGAAACTTCTCACTTCAGTTACATTCTTAGCGCTTCCCATTTCACAACCACTTTTATCTTCCTCGGATCCACCTGCACTCCTTGTTCTGAGATTACATGTCCAAGAAACATCACTTCTTTCAACTAAAATTCACATTTATTGAATTTGGCATACAACTCATTCTTCCTCAATGTCTCCAAAGAAATCCTCAAATGTTCCTCATGCTCCCTATCACTCTTAGAATATACCAAAATGTCATCAATAAAGACAATGACGAATTGGTCTAAGAAAGGCCTAAAGACTGTATTCATCAAATCCATGAAAGCTGCAGGTGCATTTGTCAATCCAAAAGGCATGACTAAGAACTCAAAGTGGCCATATCGTGTTCTAAAAGCAATCTTTGACACATCAAACTCCTTTATCCTCAATTAATGATAACCTGATCTCAAATCTATCTTAGAAAAGACCCTTGCTCTTTGCAACTGATCAAACAAATCATCTATGCGTGGGAGCGGATATCTGTTCTTGATAGTGACCCTATTTAGTTTCTTATAATCCACACACATTCGCAACGATCCATCCTTCTTCTTTACAAAAAAGACCGAAGCTCCCCAAGATGAAGAGCTCCACCCAATATAACCCTTCTCTAACAAATCTTCCAATTACTCCTTAAGCTCGTTCAATTCCATCGGAGCCATTCTATAAGGCGAAATTGAGATCGATGCAATACTTGGAAGAAGTTCAATGGGAAATTCAATTTCCCTAGAGGGTGGTAGTCCTAGTAATTCCTCGGGAAAGACATCCAGGAATTCCATGACCATTGGTATATCTTCTAACTTCCCTCTATCTGCCCTCATGTCTACCACATAGGCCAAAAATGCTTCACACCCTTTCCTCATCATTTTCTCTGCTATCAAAGCTGAAACAATTCTCGATGAACTAAATTTTCTATCTCCCATAAATATCACCTTTCTTCCATTATCCAACTTGAACTCCACTACCTTCTGGTTGCAATCTATGTTGGCCTTATATTTCTCTAAGACATCCATACCCAAAATCACATCTAATCCTCCCATCTTCAATGGCATTAAATCCATCACTATGTGTCCTCCACCAATATGTATCTCACAATCTCTATAAATTTGACTAATCATAATACAGTGACCTATTGGAGTACTCACCATCAAAGGAGTATCCAATGGACTTAAATCTCTACCATACATAGTTCTACCTGATGAAACAAAAGAGTGGGTAGAACCCAGATCAATCAAAACAATCACATCATCATCAAATAATTTAATCATACCCATCACAACTTCTGGAGCAGCCTCTACATCCTCCTATGTCATTGCAAACACTCTAGCTGGTGCTTGCCCCTTGGTCTTCCTAGAAGACTCACCCTCTTAGCTGCATCAGGACTACTCACTTTAGTTGCAGTCTTGTGCCCATTGTCTCGGCTCTCTTTGAAGCTTGCATCTGACTTCTCTCATGTCTTAGATTCTGAGGGCACTGTCTCACCTTGTGTCCTTTCTCTCCACATTTGAAACAAACTCCAGTTAGCCTGTAACATTCCCCTCCGTGGAACTTGCCGTAATGGTTGCACTTAGGGACGGATGACTTGTCCCATTTTCCTTTTCTACTGCCTCCCACCGTTGAGGCTTGATGAGAAACAATAGAAGTCCTTATCGGTTTAGGCCTGCTTACTCCACTGTTCCTCTCCTCAAATTGCGCAGGGAAAGTCCTGATATTTCTCTCAGGTACAGAAGTACTACCTCCCCTCTTGAACTATTCTCTCCCCTTTCTCTTTTTGCTCACTGTGCTCTTTATATTCTCGATGTTCTCAACCCTTAAAGCCACTTCAACCAGTTGTTGAAAATCAAAAAAGTTTTGCACCACCACTTTCTCCCTGATAGCAAGATGCAGCCCTGATTCAAACCTACGATACCTAACTGCCTCACTCATCATCAACTCAGCTGCATATCGGGCCAACTGTGTGAATCGGTGCTCATATTCGCTCACCGTCATTTCGCTCTGGGTTAGACTTAGAAATTTTCTCTACTTCTACTGAACATACACCTCAGACAGATACTTCTTCTTAAACACTGTCAAGAAATCCTTCCAGGCGAGCACTAACGGTCTCACCTGACTTCCTAGAACACTCTCCCACCAATGTAGAGCATCCCCCTGAAGTAGACTAGCAGCATACACAACCTTCTCCTCATTCTTGCAGTCCATCTAATCCAGTATCCTCTCAGTCTTTCTTATTCAAGTCTCTGCTTCTTCTGGATCCGTTGTCCCATAGAAATCCACTGCTCCATACTTCTTGAGTTTGTCAAACTACCTCCTCTTCTTGACAGGGGCCGAAGTAGAGGATTGCGGTATCTATCTCATAGCCTGAACAAATGCTTGAGTGAAGGCTTGGAACATCCTCAGATCTAATGGAGCAGGTACTTGCTCCTGTGGAAGAGAAGACTCCCGCGTCTATGATCGAATGTGTTCACTACTAGGCCCTACAAAAGCCTCAGTATTTCCTGGGGCTACCGACTCATCGGTACTCTCCTCCCTTGGTGGAGAGTTAGGTGCAATTGATCCTTGCAATACTCCTCGTGTCCTTTTACGAGGTGTCATCTCACTCCTTCAATAAAACACTACCGATTAGCTACATTTCATTTTTTTGTCTTAATTCCTACATATATGCATGACGTGCATGTCACTTAATGTAATAAGTCATTTCACATAACATAAAAATTCATCCTACTATGCATTCTAAGCTTAGTAAAGAACTAGTCGTTCTGATACCAAATTGTTGGGTCCCATTTTCGGAACCCAAACATTCAAAGACATTTGACGAAGAACAGTACTTACCCTTGACTATACTAAACCTATTTTGGGGATATCTGGATTAACTCTCATTATGGGTATCGGATTAAGGTGTTCTTTAGGTAGTTAGAAAGAGGACTCTAAGATCTACCACTTTCATGAAGACCTTGAAGACGAAATCTATCGTCTGAGGGGTCAAAAATGGAACAGACGAAACCCAATAAAAAGCAGACAAATTGAGGGAGGCAGATGAATGCCATAAAGCAAATGAAATGAGACACAGACGAAGCAACATACAGACGAAACTCGAGTCAACTTAAGATGAAGCAAAGTAAACTTAAGACGATGTAACGCTTAAGACAAAACGGGTCAACTTAAGACGAAGCAAAGTCAACTTAAGACGTTGCAACGCTTAAGACGAAGCGATAGACAGATGAAGCAAAAGTCTTAAGATGAAGCGAAGTCTAAAGACGATAACAAATAAGCAGACGAATGGGGTCAACTTAAGACGATGCAAAGTCAACTTAGGACGATGCAACTCTTAAGACGAATGATGTCATCATAAACGATGTGATGTCATCACAGACGAAGCGTCTTTACAGATGATACAATTTTACAGATGAATGCATCCTTACAGACGATGCATTCTTAAGACGAAATGACGTCATCATAGACGAAGTGTCTTTACAAACAATACAATCTTATAGACGAATCAAAAGGACAGACGAAACAACATACAGATGAAACAAAAAGACAAATGGAACAACATACAGACGAAACCCGAGTCCACTCAAGACGAAGCAAAATCAACTTAAGACAATGCAACGCTTAAGACAAAGTGGGCCAACTTAAGACAAAGCAAAGTCAACTTAAGACGATGCAATGCTTAAGACGAAGCAAAAGTCTTAAGACGAAGCGAAGTCTTAAGATGATAGCAAATAAGCAGACGAATCGAGTCAACTGAAAATGATACAAAGTCAACTTAAGACGATGCAACTCTTAAGATGAATGACATCATTATAGATGATATGACGTCATCAGAGACGAAGTGTCTTTACAAACGATACAATTTCTCCCTTATAAAGACCATAACTTTCAACTCCGAAGTCCAAAGTTCCTATGCTATATATCGATGGAAAGCTAGACAATTAAACTACAACTTCCAGAGGACAACTTTAATTAATTTAGCCTTAATTAATCTAGTTTCCCCTTGAAAGTCAACATTCAAATTCTACACTTATGAAAGGCTTGGACCCAGAAAAATACATCTACCTTAGGAATATGCACATACTCCTGGGGACTTTCAATTTTTTATCATTTACTTTAACTCATTTACCCACCAACAGAAACCCATACATAACTTTACTTACATCAATGCAATTTAAACAAGGGCTTCACTCTCCCCCCCCCACCCCCC
>JAOSBK010000009.1:25001433-25013989 GCA_027568895.1 Erythroxylum shatona | reverse complement strand
ATTATAAACATGCATGAAAAATCGTGAACAACACTTATTTTGAATAATTAAAATCCCTCTAAAATGACACTTATTTTGGATATGAGGGAGTATATAGTATCTTTATCGAGTCTCTCTATTATAAGCTCAATATAGATTCAGTTTATATTGATCAAGGTTCATTTTTTAAAAAACTTTGGCTCGTTAATCCATATTATTTGTTGGGTTACTTTTTTATCTTTATCCGGATCAAATTATGCAACTTAATTAATAAGTTATTAAAATCATTAAAATACAATATTTAATTATTGTTCACTAAATAAGAAAATTTCTAAAAATTGGAACGTGTGATCTTATTGTCACAAGGGCTCTTTTTCATGCACGAGAAGTGTTATATAAAAAGATGACCTAACAAATGAATTACAAGAAAACATTCAAGATGTAAATTGTCTAAATCTAAATAATGGGTTATCATAAAACTCGAAACATGTATATAGTATTAGGAGAAAATATATACCCAGAAATAACCAAAAAACTGAACTATAAGAAACTATTCAAGACTTGGTCTGCCTTATTTTAAATTATGGACTGTCGCGACAACCATAATCGTTTTTTTTGTTGCCCACGAGGTATTATAGGAGAGTTTCAATTATAGAAAAGCATTTTTAAGCCATTCATACCCAGACTAATCTCCGTTCAGGCCAGATAAGTCCCTTGCGAGAGGCAAAGCTCTGACCCTAAGTTTTAAACTGCTGTATACATAAGGACGGTTCGAACCCGTAACTTCAATTAGGTCAGGAAAGCACCTTTATAACCACTTTAAGAGATGGAACGGAGGCCAGTTTTTGTCCCCGTTTATTATGTGGGAAAGCTGCAATGGCCTTTGAAAAGAACAGGGATCGTTGAAACAAAAACATGGACAGCAATAATGCAGAGGAAGAACAGTTTACGTGGGTCTGTCTATGTGATATGACTCTGATCACTCCAGCTCGTGTACTTGGAAAACGTCGAGTTTAAGTGCAGAACAGACTAGTCAATCCTTCTACAGGTATGTATATCTCTGTCTGTTATTTGAAGTATAAGTAAGAAAAGTTAACATAATTTTCTAACCATTTTTACGTTGCCGACACAACTCAAGTAAACTGGATAGTTCGTCGTCAGTAACATTGGCAATTTAATTCTGCGTGATTCCTGGGATATGCTGAATTGCCAGCTACATCAGGAATATGAAAGAAGCTGGCTACTTCACCAACTGTACCGAAAGTGAAGTTTGTAATAGGAGATGAACTTGGATAGATCCAACTTGGACCTTATAATTATTGATACATCCTTATCCATTTAGTCATCGTTATGTTTAATTACAATGCTGCAGGAAGTTTCTTTTGCTTTCTGGCAAGTTTCGATTGAGCAATTTTCATGATAAGCATCATTTTCGTGTGATCATACATCACAGTTATTTTTTTATTTGTAATAAAAGACATAAGAGAGACTAATTTCTTTAGGAATACACATTACTTCAGTCATTGAAGTTAATATTCTGATCACTGAAATTTTTAATCCAATTCTTAAGTTTTACTTACTATTACTCCCACTAATGTTTGTCTAAGGCATCATATAATCATAAACTGAAACTCTTCCATTCTGAATGGGTCACCATTCACCGTTGCAAAACATTAGTAAACGGTTCAGGTTTAGACCAAACAAGACAGTGTTCTCCAAATGTTGGATCGATGACTTGTGTTCTTCTGAAACGGTCACATCAATAACGTAATTTATTTCCTTTAAAACTCTGAAATGCATCAGATCTACCATATCACCCAGGCAAGGTCCTTTTCTTCTTTGTCCACTCACACGTAAGTACGTAACATAACCATTTTCTTTGTATGCACTTAAGACACAAAACACACGACAAATCGAATAAATGATGTATATATTATTGCACCTAAAGTGGTCCTCAATCCCCCAAGAAATATCATAATTAGCAACTTGGGGACGATACAAACTATCTATCCACGCCGAAATCGGATTGAAAAGGACGAGTTTAAACTAGTCGATAGACACTCACCTGAGTTTTAAGCTACCATGTTCCTTATCCAAAACCCAAGTAGCAGACCATATCCGGCATTTTGTTTCTTGTGTTTAGATTTCATAAGCAGTCACAATGTACGTCTTAACGATCGAGTGGCAATTCTCGGTGAGGAAGGCTGTGAACAATAGAAACTGAATTAATGGAACTGGTGGCAAGTCATTATCAGTTTCATTAAGAGAAGGGATTGAATTGTGAATTGGATCATTGTCGTTGGCTCCAAATGGTCCTCTCAATAGTTCTCATTGTATGTGCCGAATGCACCACCACAACCTACGACCTCCTTCTATACGTACCATTTTGTGGTCCGTTTTTTCGTACTTCACTGAAAGAGCACTGTATATAGCTGGTAAAGTTATTGGGATTCTATTAAGAAGTGCAGTACGAGCTAACTCTTCTTTTTCCATATTAAATAAAATTTTAAGTATTTATAATAATTTACAATGTAAAAGAGATATCCTTTTTTTTTTTTGGATTAAGAAATTTTAGAATAAAATCTTAATTTTTAAAATTCTTGAAAAAATTTCCTAATTTTTCATTAAAAAAAACTCATCTCAAGTTTCATTAATATAATAATCTAACTCAACTTCTAAAATTAATTAAAATCAATTACACTCAATTTAAATTAAGGTGAAGTTTAAGTTTGATTGTAATGTACATAACATATGGTTGGTCAACATGTGATATTCATATGATATGTGTTTTATATCTATTTTTAATTTGAATTTAAAAATTAAAATAATATTTTTTAAAACCATAAAAGAGATACATATCTTTTACCTTAATTTATAAATTAATATTTTTAGTAAACTATTTTATAAACTAATGATTTACTAATTTAAAAAATTAATCGATATAATAACTAATTTCAACTGATTTAGCGTGGGATGCAACAAAAAGTCAATATCCATACCGATCAAACTGGCATAATTGTTAAATTCTTTTTCCTTTTTATTCCTTTTGTCCATGCAAGGCCATACTAATTCCAAGCGCATAGACAGGGACTATCCAGTAGTAAATTAATTTGGGGATTAGGTCAGTAAGACGTCAGAATGATGTAATTCTTTCCATGAATTTAGGTCAACCAATAGTAAGTGGTTTATTCTATTTAGGTGGTGTTTAAAATATTGAACACTCTACATCCTGACGCCATGCGCCAGAATATCTTCTTTTTGTGCCGATGTTTAAAATATCTTTCACCACAATTTATACTTCATCTGATACTGATAGGCTATGGCTAAATCGATGATAGGACACAACATTAATCAATCCGAGCATCATTGACACGTATACCTGAGTCCGATGCTTTTAACTAGTTGATGTAATGAAAATATGGCTAGCGAATAGCGATACGATTTTGAAGTTATCAATTTTTTTTGTTAGATCACGAGGTGTTTTAAAAGGGTTCCAATTATAGAAAAACGTATTTTAAGCCATCCACTCTCAATCAGTTATTACAAGGATAATAAGCCGTAACTAGAAAAAACATATATTCTTACCATTAAACCGTATTTACACCAGAAACACTCGTCATACAAAATAAGAGATTTCAAGACAGCCCCAACAACCGAATTAAAAACTTGGAAATTACAGTAACAGACCAAAGACAACTTCATGATATATGTTGGATCATCATCAAACTCTCTTTTTTATGCCCTTCCCTGTTCTTATTATTAGTGATATGGTTATTAAGAGTGCCTACTCCGTACCTTAACGGTCAAAGGGCTTGCCATCTCACAAGAGAGCTTTAGAACTTCTGACAGGTCAACGGTATTTCCATCGGACGGTAACCATTCATATTCATTCAGTAACGATGCCACCCAGAAAGTGACCGTCGTTAAGCCCAAGGCCTTACCGGGGCAGATCCGTCTACCCGAGCCGAACGGTGCGAGCCTTAGATCTGACCCCAGCACAGAAAACTCCGTCCCGCACGCGTTAGCTGTCAAGAATCTCTCGGGGTTGAATCGGAGCGGGTCAGCCCAGAAGTCCGAGTCTCGAGATATGGCCCACATGTTCACCATTGCAGTGGTCCCCACGGGCACGTGGTACCCATCAATGAGTGTATCACTGATGGCTAGTCTGGCCCACGAGAGAAGTGGGCCTGGTGGGTGTAGCCTTAACACTTCTTTTACTACCGCCTGTAGATACACCAAGCCTTGTGTATGTGACTCAGCGACGGCTGTTGACTTGCCAACAACTTTGTCGAGTTCATCATGAACCCCTGACTGAACATCGGGATGACGTACCATCCTTGCTAAAATCCACTCCATCAAGACCGCAACTGTATCGGTGCCTCTGAATATCATTTCCTACGCAAAGAGACACCGTCAAATCCTACAGTTAGTACAGCTTGGTACAAATTTAAATAAAAAACAGTACACTGAACATGGTACGGGTTGGGATACTCACCCAAAGGACGGCGATCATGTCGGCGTCTGATAACTTTTCGGAGCCTTTAAGAGACAGTAAAACATCAACGAAATCTCGCGTTTCGTTGCAAGTTGAAGCTCTGTGGTCGGAAATAATTCGGCTGACAAAGCGGTTCACTTGTGGCACGAGGTTTGAGCATCTGAACCGGATTTTTTGAGGATCAAAATCTGATAGCCAAGGAAGGTGATCACTCCAGTTTAGTGTACCCAATATATCGTATCCTTGGTCAACCAGTTCTCTTAGTTCTTCAACTTCATTGTTGACTGAGTCCAATCTATATTCCCGGCCAAAAACCGAACACATCATGTTGTTAAGTGAAGCTCGTTTCAGTATTCCACGAACTGTGAAACTTTGTTCTTCATCCTTAAACATATCAAGCATCTGAGAAGCAATTGCCCGTCTCTGAGCCTCGGCAGCTTTGATTTGTTTCGGGCAAAAAAGATGTGCAGACGCGATTCTTCTAAGAGTCCGCCAGTATACCCCATAAGGAGCGAACCCAATTGCTCTATTGAACAATAGGCTATGAGCAGACTCCTTCACGGGACGATCTGCAAATACCGAACTGTTCAATATTTCCTTAGCAACGTCAGGATTACACGTGACAATAACGCGAGTCTGACCGAGGCTAAAAGCCATAAGCCTCCTAGCCTTGCATGTCTCGGCTGCGGAAGCGATTCGGTGATGAGCAAGAGACATCATGAGGTTCATGCTGCCAATTATGGGCAAGCCTCTAGGACCTGGAATGGTCTTGCCAGAAGAGCAAGAAACTCTTCTGAAGTAGTATCTCCCCCAGGCTGGACCACCAGGGTAAGCCCAGTAAATAAGGGTAATGACTAGCCAAGCTAGGGTGATGATCAGAACGGACCATGCAACGTTTTCTCGTGTAAAGGCTGAGCATTTGGAGACCAAGGCAAAGACCCAGAAGCTATCTATGTCGGTTCTCATTGTTGGATTACAACTAGAGAAACTGGGGCTGAGAGAAGATATATATGGATGGCTAGAACAAGTGTGATTGATTTATGGTTTTGTTTTTGGTGCTAGAAGGACGTAAGTTGGCAGGTGTATATATAGGGTAGAGAAGAGAGAAGCCTTTTGACGAGAAAATAAAAAAATGGTTTTTATAGTAGGACCGTATGTAAAAATTATGATTGAGAAACAAATATGGTTAGGAAATAGAATGCATCTATAGATTATAGAGAAGCGCCGCAACGAGTGCATGACGGAACGTGGATAGGTAACTAAATCTTTGGCATTCGGATTCGTGCAGTACGCGCTGGAGGGTGGGATCGTGTGTTTTCCATTGATGACGTCGTAGCTGTCGGAGAGGGAACTGAGCCGTTTTCGTACGCCAATGAGAACGCGAGCCCTTACCCAATTTTGCATGCTTCACCTAAATCCAATCGTTTCGCAAAATTAATAACGATTTTGCATTTTGTTTTCTCTGCCGATGATTCATGTAATTTGTTAACTAATTTGGAATTTTTAATATATTCAGTCATTTTCATTAATCAATGTAATTTTCAGTATGATTCAACCACATTAATGGGAACTATCCAAGTATTTTGACGTGTCTCTAAAATTAACAATTTGAGTTCGCATCCAAGATTAGTTATTTATTCAAATGTTCTCAATAATTTATTTGATATATATTTCTAAAATTATAGTTGTAAGTTCTCTCGTTATATCAACAATTTTTGTCAAAACAGTCTCTCTGTTAATTAAAAATGAAGTTGCTTACAATTAAACTTTTCTAGATCTTGCATGTTAGCAGAATTTTTACTAGATGTTATTGATGATGATAAAACTAAAGTTAGATTTGAAATTATAATTAATATGTAACTAAATGTATAATTATTTACGCATGACATACAACTCTTTCATCATAATATAATCATAAGAAAAGATAACATTAATCAATCATCACTTGATACTTACACGTGAAGTTCATACATTTTATTGTCCCACGTGTTCATCACTCGGAGGAAGTTGACTATTATGGTATCGAAACAAAATTCTATTATGGTTACAAGTTATGTATACGTATTGTATTGATGTTGTTAGTTTGTACTTTTTGTTAGTTTGTACTTATTTCAGTTATTACCGGAACAGATGTTCCTTCGAGGATGAAAAGGACATGAACATATAAGTAAAAACACATTTCATTTATAATTTTATGTATAATTTGTAAATTTTTGGTAAAAATATTAACAAAATACTTAATATAGGGTGATGAAAATAAGTATAATTTGAAATAATAATTTTATTATGAAGGTTTTTTTTTAAGTTGGAAAATGAAGAAATTAAATAAAAGGACCGAAAAGGAAAACTGTGGCTTGAATACACTATATAGCGAGAATCAAAATCTGTAGATAGGTGACATATACAAGTATCCAATAATAAACAATTGAAAAGGTAGGGAATTGGAACCAGATATCCACAACTGTATCTAAACTTGTTGTTTCATAGAGAAGAGATGAAGAGGGGCATGAGCATGACGCATACGGACAAAAAGATGCGCGCGTGCACTCGGACAGGTTAACGTGGGGAAGAGTAAATTTCAGGAGGCGTTTAGCGTTAGGGGGTCGGAACTCGCAAGATTAAGATGTCGGGTCCCCGAGTTCGAGGGTTGCACATGAGACCCATGCACTCGTGCCTTCTCCCATTTTACTCTATGCAAAAGCCAAAAACGTTAGTGGGATTGGGATAGAAGATAATAACAGAAGAGAAACAAAATAGAGGGACGAATGAGTTATGGCCAATTCATGACAAAGACTAACTCGGTTACATGAACCGCTCGTTGTTGAATGGCCACGTACCATTTTCATGCAATGTCTATGGTCATGATAGCGACAACTCTCAACTCGTGTGCGGGTTAATTATACTAAATTTTTATAATTTATTTTTTAAAAAAATTTTATTATTATATTATTTAAGAAGTTGGACTTATCCGGTAATTCCCTATTCTACCCTTGTAGCTTTGCCACAAGGATACACCGGAGATTGCCACAAGACAGCACGCATGCTTTGGTACACCATTGTCTCTGAGTAACCTGAATGGAAGAAGGAGACGGGTGGGGGTCCTGTGCTGTTACTTTTCATCACGGTTTGTCGTTTAGACATAATAGAAGGAGTGATCCCCGACCGTTGATTCTATTGCTTTTGGACCAACCGACTTGTCAAAGTGGAAGTAAGTCTTCTGAAGATTAACACAAATCAACATATTCTTTTAGGCCTTATATTCTGCACTTACTTATTTATAGATTTCTTTGGGAGGCTTCTCGTTTCTGATTCGAATATCAAAATCTGGTTACATTTCGTTGGTCTAGTTTTCGATAGCTTACAAGTTGGTGCCCTTATTAAAATATAAATAAAATATAGAACTTATTCTTCTATATCATATGCAAGATTGAAACATTTATATTAAACTGAAATCAATTTTACGAGTTTAGGTTGAATGGACCGAACTGAGACTCAATTGTCATATAATTATATACAAACTGTGTATAGTAGAGCTTTTAATCTTCAAGTATAATTGACAACCTCAGATAAGTCAACGAACATGTCTAAAACGTATTGCATTTTGGAATTTTGTTACAACAGTGAACGAGCGATAGAACTATGCAGTGAGTATGCGGACCCCAGACTGGCTCACCACCAATCTTCATTCTCACTGCCAAGTTTTTGTATACGATTGGTCCATCTTGTTTAGTGTTACCTGTTGGTTCTTTTGGGTCTAGCGTAATCGAGCCCTCTTTGATGAGCGGTTCTTTTAGCCGTCCTCACCTATTTCTATTATTATGTCTTATGCAAGTCAATTACACCAAACATCTAGGTGGCAAGGTGGAGCGGGCCTGAGCTATTGGCATCGACATGTGCAATTGATTGGATGGTGCAAGCCCCCTATTAGGTGGGTCAAGCTAAACAAGGATGGAGCGTGCAAACGACACCCACTCTCTGTCACAGCAGGCGGCATCATACGGGACAGTGGAGGCAATTGGCTTGAAGGCTTTAGTCAGAACCTTGGTGCGTGCTCACCAGTGACTGTGAAATTGTGGGGAGTGTATACAGGGCTCACACTTGCCTGGAACCTAGGCTATCGTCGGATTGAACTCGAAGTGGACTCGATTGCAGTGATCAATCTCCTATTATCCGCAGGTAACCGTTCTAGGGCTCTCAATCCCCTAGTTTAGAGTATTTATGTACTGTTTACTCGAAACTGAACGGTTATTCATCGCCACATTTATCAAGAGAGCAACAGATGCGCAGATTGGTTTGCGAGCTATGCCACTCATTTTGATTTAGGAACCAACACTTTTGTAAATCCACCTATTGGGTGCCACCCTTTCCTCATTGAGGATATGTCGGGACTCTGTATCCCTCGACTTGTAGTGTAAGCTATTTTCGGTTCTCCCCTTTTTTTTTAAAAAAAAGAAGCTTTATGATTAGTGTGACTTTAATTGTTGGGTACGACAAGTATATTTTGAAAAAGAAATAAAATAAAATAAAATAAGTAAAATGAACAAAAAATATTTAACATGGTTTATTCTTAATTTTGGGGTACCTCTACAGACAAAACTCATAATAATTATTTCACTATTACAAATAGTAGTTATACAGAGATAAAATCAAAATAGTGGTTCACAAGGTGTTTCCTAACCTAAAAATATTAACCTCACTATTTTGTCACTAACTAATCCTTTAAGAAAATCTTTTCCAACTTCAGAGCATTGTTTTGCTTATTTTATTTTTCATTTTCAAAAAATACATTCGTTGCGCTGAACAAATGGTGAGGGACCCCATTTTTTCAATTTTGGTGCCGCATTAGTTGAAAAAAAAAAGACAACTGCCTTTGCAGCTCTCTCACATGATGGAGTTTCCTGCTTCATACATGCCCACAACAAAAACATACAAGAAAAACAGAGCAAAGCAACACTCTGATGTTAGAAAATATTTTCTTAAAGAGTTGGTGAGTGACAAAATAATGAGGTTAGTATTTTTAGGTCGAGAAATATCTTGTGAGCTACTATTTTAGTTTTATCTTCGTATACCGATTATTTATAATAGTGAAAGAATTATTCTGAGTATTGTTCATGGATATAGTCCAAAGTTTTCAAAAAATACGTTCGTTGCGCCGAACAAGTGGTGAGGGACCCCATTTTTTCAATTTCGACGCCGCATTAGTGAAAAAGAAAAGAAGACAACTGCCTTTACAGCTCTCTCCCATGATGGAGTTTCCTGCTTCATACATACTCACAACAAAAACATAGAAGAAAACCAGAGCAAAGCAATGCTCCTGTGTTAGAAAATATTTTCTTTAAAAGTTGATGATTGACAAAATAGTGAGGTTAGTATTTTTAGATCAAGAAATATCTTTTGAGCTTCTATTTTGATTTTATCTCTATTTACCGATTATTTATAATAGTGGAAGAATTATTCTGAGTATTATTCGTGAATATAACTCAAAATTAAGGGAGAACCACGTTAAATATTTTGTGTCCATTTTATTTACTGTATTTTTCTTTTAAAAGAATACATCTGCTGCATCCAATAAGTAATATCATAGAGGTAGAACTTTGCAGTGAGTAGCTCCACTTCGTTAAGCAAAGAAGCTTTATGATTAGTGTGGCTTTAAGCAACTTGCTTAGAACTTAAAAAATAAACGCATGCAACAACCTAAGCCTGAAAACAAAAGCAGTAAGAGTGAGAAAGCATAATGCAATGGGCAAGACTCGAGTGGGATGTTTCATTAGGCAACTGGTGGAAGGATTGGATTCGATTCCTTCCATAGTCTAACCAAGTCCCAATTGAATAGCGTTGGTGGGGTGGACAAAGATTCTTGACTATTGATTATTCCCCTTTTCTCAAAGAGCATATAATTACATATACGTGCCTTTGTAAAAAGTTGTATGTTTCTAGGGTTCTTTACTTCTCTAAGCACGCACAAAAATGGCTCATGTATCATACGCTTTCGAGAGTCACTCACCTGCTTTTGACTCATAAAAGCTTACACTACGCTTCGCCAAATGTAGTTGGGTCCAACATGTAGATTCCCGGCTGTGAATATTTTTAATATAAATTTATGTACTTTAATTATAAAATTTCAAATGTATTATAAATAAAAATATGGAAATACTTGATTTGAAAGAAATGATTGTAAATTTTGAAATTTATTCAATTACTAATAATAAATATTTGAAATTAAAGATATTAATTTTAATTTAATGAATCAATTCAATTAAAACAATATTTTTATTAAAAATTATTTAAACTTAAAAAGGTAAAACAATTTCATTTTCAAGGTATTTTAATTAAAACAAAACTTTAATCCTAGCATTTTGGAAGAAGTTGGAATGTAATATTTTTAAAACGTTCAAAATAAATTTTTAATAGATAATAAATAAAAAAGTTAAATTTCCGTCAATAAATATCATATCATCATTGACATAACACTTTTTTTTAATATTTTTAAAAATCTCACATCAACAATAAGGCAGCACTTAATTGACGAAAAATTAACTTGTTAATTTTTTTTATTTAAGGTTTATTTTAATAAACATTTTAAAATAAGTCATGCCTTCACCAAAAAAGTATGGAGTGTAGCCAACTTGATTAACTTTTCCTAACTTGAATTCTTTTCTCATAAGAAGATTTGATTCTTGTATAAATAAATAATAAAATCTAACTTAATCTTAACTATACAATTAAAGCTAGCCTAGCTAGTTTAGCTATAAAGCTTTCCCAACTTGCATTGCACCATACACAAGATCTTGATATTCTCTATTCTCCTTTTTAGATATCAATAGTAAAATAGTAGTGATTGGTGACGAACAAATCTCCTTGAGGGCATCATAGAACTGTCGAAACATAGCATATGCCCGAATGGATCATATGATATGTTAAAGCTAGATGAAAACTAGTCAAAGATACTCTCTCACGACTCAGAAGAAGACTTGTCAAAAAGCTAATGCTAAGAAACAGCGGAGTATAGAGGTGTTAGGAGGCTAAACTGATAGCTTTTATTTTTTTTTCCTTATTTACTGCATTAAGAGCTGCTCTTTTATAGAGCTAAGTACAATTGTAAAACCAAAAATAAATGAACTGCTGTTTTAAAAATCCGCTTACAGGTTAATTAAAACAAACAATATTTGACTTGGTCTTTTGACTCACGTACCATTATAAGCATACATATATATTCTGCTGCTGCAATATTAATCTAATCTTGGATGTATTATGATTTAATTAATATAATTATAATGTTGAATTAAGGTTATCTTTAGGAGGGGAAAGAATATGCAAACGACAGAAAAGTGTTATTTGAGATCATTAAAGAAGGTATGTAAGATTACATTACTCAATTCACATAAGAAGAATCTAACTATTATCTATAAATATCTAGCTAAATATAAATAATTTATAATAAGAATAAATATTAGAAATTATGCTAATTATAATTAATTAAAATATAATTAGTTATACTCACTTATAAATACATACCCATCTTCTTAGTTATATATTAAAAATAAATTTAACTATCTAAGAATTGAAATTGAGGCGATACTAATTTTATAAGTTCTAAGTTACAAATTAATATTTGAAACTTGTTTATATTATAACTCTTTTTTACTCATAATAAAATTTTATAAGTCATTTATTCCAATCGTGATTGAGTTGTGATCCCAGTTTTTCCGTCTAATACTCCTAATAAGTGATATTAGAGTCATATCAAGGTGTACATATTTACTTATCATATTTTGTGGTTGTTACTATAAGTAGATCTTTTGCGTAAGAAAGTAAGTTCGATATTATTCACTATTTAAAGGTAATGGATACTATTCACATATAGAATTATTGTTTACGTGAAATAATAAGATGTATTTCTCTTATCTTAAAGTAATTCGAAATAGAAATAATGACAATCAAATTTAATATTAAAAATGTAACACCCCTGTTGGACCCCGAATTTTATTGAAAATTTGAAATATTCAAAAAGTGGATGAGTTGATTGAAATGAAGTTGAAAAGTAAGAATTAAAGAGAAAAAAATGTGAAAATATGAAAAGTT
>JAOSBK010000009.1:24990122-25001333 GCA_027568895.1 Erythroxylum shatona | reverse complement strand
ATCATACTTATATTGTCTCATTTGCATGTGGGTCCACCGGAAACAGCCTCTCTACTATGTAGGGGTAAGGCTGCGTACTATTGGACCTCCCCAGACCCTGATTCATTGCGAGATTTCAGACTGGGTGATGATGATGATGATGATGATGATATGGGAAATTATATCACTTAAAAGTGATCAATTATTCAGATTCAGATTATGCTGGTTTTGTAGATTCAAGGAAATCTACCTTTGGTTATCTATTCCAGCTAGCAGGAGGGGCAATTTCTTGGAAGAGTGGAAAACAGTCTATCATTGCTACTTCCACTATGGAGGCCAAATTTGTGGCATACTTTGAGGCCACTATTCAAGCATTGTGGTTGTGGAACTTTGTCAGGGCTATACATTATCAACAGTATAGCTAGACTACTAAGAATTTATTGTGATAATTCCACAACTGTCTTTTTACCTAAAATGAAAAGTATTCTATAGGTGCTAAACACATAGATTTGAAATACTTATTAGTCAAAGAAGAAGTGCAAAAACATAAAGTGTTAATTGGGCATATTGGAACTGATCTACAAGTAGCAGATCCATCAACTAAAGGATTACCTCCTAAAACCTTGACTAGCCATATTGAAAGGATAGGCATTATAGATAAGTCCTTGTTACCATGAGATTATGTTATGTATGTACATATGTTAGGATATTTGTTATTTTTTTGACACTTATGAATTCAATTAATGTTATGTTTTTGCGTGATTGTAGTTGTCACATTATGTTGTGTACACACATTGTTTTATTGTGATGATAAATTGTGTTTTTGAGAAAACATTAAAGTTGAGAATTATAGTGTTTCTCAATTACAGTTATTTTGAGTTGATATGATTGTGTGATACATAGAAATAATCTTGTTGTTAGTGTTAGCTCAAGACTTTTAAATTAGTGATTTCGATGATATTATTTCATATTTAGTTACATTTCAAAATTTAAATTTATTTGGATTGTTTTAGAAAAGAAAACAATATATATAAAGAGATTATAAAAAGTTAGGTGTTCGTTTAAAATCAAAGGATAATCATTTAACAATCCCTATTTTGTAGGAACCATCTTAACAACCTCATTCATATAGTCAGAAATGGTTCCACAAAATGTGGAATGGATAAGTTACTATCTTTTCTATACAGTTAAAGGGTGCTTTTGTTCACTTAATTTGGTAGTCGACTTCAAGATATGATCAAAAAACTATCCAAATAGCCAGATATTAAAAGATTCTGTCAAATATAGTGAGGAAGATATTTTAATAGATTCAAAGCCAATTCAATCAGTTAGCCCATGATAAAATTGAAGCAATGACTGGTTGAAGAGAAATCTTATTTAAGGGAGAGCTACTACATTTGAATAGACACTAGATTTTAGCAACACATCAGTAGCATCAACACTCACTCTCAAAAAGTTACATTTTATACCTTTTGTGCTTTAGAAAGTGAAAACACTCTATCAAGGAAGAGATCAATATTCATCGAAGCTCATATTGAGCAAATCCTATTTTTATTAGTTGAGAGCTTAAAGAAGCTTGTTAAATACTAATAGTGTGTAAGGCTGAAGAACCTTGATAGAGTCAATCATACTCCAATGCTCAAGTTAAATCTCAAATAAAGAATAAAATTTTAAGGATTAAACAAAAAAAATTCATACCTTTTAAATGATTAGATGTCCTTTTTATACTATGTTAATAGATAGAATTTGAATAACATGGTGATTATACCTTTACAAGGTTTTAATATTGTCTATAAAGATTATGATTGTGATAAGACTCTAAAGTTGTTACAAAAGTTTTATTTATTTTATATCATTAGCCTCTCACTCCTAATTATGAATTTTATTCATAGTTGGGAGTCTTCATTATGTATATTGTAAAAATAATATTAATCATTTTAATTATCAAGTTACTAAAATTATGCCTTTAAAAAGCTCTATTTTAAGGCTAGGGAGTTCCTTAATCTCATTATTTTGTCATTTATAGACTTATAAGTTTTTTACTAAAGGAAGTGTTGTTATAAATGTAACTAGTAGAATGGAAATCGAAGATTTAGTGTTGCTATAAGATTTTTTTTTGGTTGACATTCAAAACATGTGAATCTTAGAAATAGTTTATTGTGTAATTAATAAGTATCATGACATCATATTGCCCAATCTTTATTATTAAATTTATTGTCTTAAACCTTTTCCATTTTCTCAAAGTATTTAAAGTAATTTTAAGCTTATGTTCTAACTCATTTAATGTCTCCTGGATTGCACCACCATTATCATCAATTAGTAATTATATCCCATTTTACAAATAAATATTGAGCACCTCAACATTTATACCTTATAAAATTTTCATTATAATTGAAACAAAAACCTTGAACATGCCATTTTTGCATTGCTTCCCGTGAAAGTTGCTCATACGTCCTTTGGTGAGCTAACTACTTATTTACATAAAACTAGGATGACTACCTCTTTTAAGGACTTTAGCTTAAACATCCTAATATCATTAGCTAACTCAAGTTTAGGACTACCTATACATGTTCCTACCAATGTTTTTGGAGTCCATCTTTGTACTTGGCTCCCTAATCATTCTTAAGCCTTCTAGTAATGATTTAATTAGCTAAGTTGCCTCACATTTGACAAAGCTTCATTGAAATCTTTACACTCGGAGGACTAATCACTTGAAATAAATAAATTTAATTCTTATTATTTTGAACAAAATGCATATCATATTTATTTATTTATTTATAATTTTATTCATAATTTGATATTTATTTATTTATTTATAGAAATTTAGTTCTATGGAAGTTTAATAAAGAAAGGGATGAAATTGCCCTCAGGAGCTCCTAAGTTAAAGAATTTATAGAGGGAGGCCAAATTAGTAGTTCCACTTCCTTATCATCCTTAACTTATTTTTTAATATTGAACCAAAGGAGGTTCTAATCAATATTTTAATGATAACAAAGCATAAGTGCTACTAATAAGGTTATTATTTTGATGAAAAGCAATATAAGAATAAGATGTAGCCATAAACTCAAGAATATAGATCTTTGAAGTTAATAAAAAAGTTAAAGTTTACAACTTTCAAAGTGAAGATCAAGTTATATCAAAGCCATTTTATATTTTATAATATTGATTGTAATCTCACTTTATTAGTTTAGTAATCTCAAAGACTCACCAAGCATAAAATTTTGTCTTACTTCACGATTGTTTTCATTCATAAAAAGGTGTTCAAGCTTTCTTTTCTAATAGAAAGGTATCTTGATCTTGTAAATAATCTTTAGGGAATATTTAGGGAGTTTTTAAAGCTTAATAGCATTAAACCAATTGACTTTGAACATTTAAAGTTGGCAAAATTTTTGGATAGGCCTAGTTGACCTATATAGGTTAGTGTTGACCAATATAGGTTAAAAGTTATCAAATTTGATGTCCCTAGAGTTTATAGCAACATTGGTTGATATATTGATCGAAAAATATGCCTTATTAGTCAACCATTATGTAATGACTAGTGAATATTGTACACTGAATGCACATTAGTCGACTAATATAAACTAGTGGTTGATTAGTGTGCTGGAACTAACTGTTGTAACAGTTAGTTTTTTGTTTTAATAGCTAATAGGGATTCCAAAACCTTAGACTTACATGTTTTCACTTTGGTTACTGCATCAAGAAGCATTCATGTGTCTGTTAACATATTTCTATGTATTTTTCCATTATTTGAGCATTAATTGTCTCATTTTAAGATAATGAGTTATTTTTTATTATTAAAGTGATAAAGTGAGCTACTTTGAGATGTAAGCTTCTGTTGGGGTTTTCTTTATTGTATTTGAGAGTGTCTTAAGTAAAACTGAGGTTCCTCTTTATCTTGGAGGAAAATTATCTTTTTTAAATAAATATTGTATAAAGGTTATTCCTTACCTTAAAAGAATAGTTACGGTGAAAATCCAAAAAAAAGTGATTATTAATTATTTACCTTATAAGTTAGTAACTTTCAGTTTAAAAAATTCATCAACATCTAATTCACTCATAGTCTTGAGTGCTATTAAAGACTAACATATAAAATTTATAGGGATATAAATAGAATGTTAGGTTGATTGAAGGTAGGAGGCCGTGTTAGAAGAGAAAATAGCTAAATTAAGAGTCATCTATTAAGAGTTAGAGTATATGCTTCTCAATATAGAAACAATATATATGGTACTATGATTTTAGCACTCCATACACCATTGGAAAGATCTCAAAAAGATTATTCATTTGGTATAAATTTTTTAAAATTTCAAATTTAAACCCACCCACACTTGCCAAAAAAAGATCAATATTGTGTCAAAAATTCACCAATGTATAGCCTATGTGCCATCGTGTTGATTTTCTATTATTCTTAAACTAAAATGTGAGTTTTTTTTTCATCTTTTTAACTTCCTATTCACACAATTAAATATTATTATAAATCACTTTAATTATTATCTTATTTATTTAATTGATTTCTAACCCTTAAACCTTATTTATGCCAATTTATCTTGAATAATTTTGTTTTAACTCTTATTTAGTCTCAATAACGTAATTTTTTGGAATATGTTTACGATTATTTAGTTGAAATATCATATAAGTGGCTAAATATCTTGGTAATTAGGATTAGGTGAATCTTTGATGATGTGGTTTTGTTCTTAACTTGAGTTCTAATCTTATTATTACTTGTTTATAATGATCATGAATATAAAATCTTAATTTAAATAATGGATTTTGCCAATTAATTGCTGATTTTGGACAAAATATATATGAGTATATATTATATTGATATTTGATATTTACCTATATGACCTAAACAAATTAGATATATACTATATCAATTTTGTTCTTATGTTAATATATCTGTGTGTGTGACCATCATAGCTTGGATTTCAGAAATGGTTTCTCATCTTTCGTAAATAATTGAATTTAATAAAGAGTTAATTACCAAAAAAGCACAATTTTTTGTCAAATTTTCAATTATAGTCTGAACTTTAAAAAGTAGCAATAAAATGCCCAAACATTCAATTTTTTTCAATTCTAGCCTGAACTTCAAAAAGTAGCAATAAAACACTCAAACTTTCATTTTCTCAATTCTAGCCTGGCGTTAGTGTTTCCGTTAAGTTTGCTAACGCAACTTGTTACATATTTGTGAAACCTTAACTATTAATACACATAATCCAAAATTAGCATAGAAAATGAAAATTAATGAAATGACGTCGTTTAATCACATAATTAACATGATGTCATTTAAAAATGACCTAAATCAAATTATGCAGCCCTGACGATGATAACCTTATGCTTTGATTTCAAAATTTCCCTCATTTTTAATTTATTCTCTTGACACCTTCACCTTTCAATTTTCAGATTACACAGCCCCGATGCCCTCATACTAAATGCATCATGAGAACGAACTTAAAACTTAGAACTTACTAGTACAATATACTATAATGTGAGATTAGTTTGGAGCATTAGAAGAAGAAATAGAAAACAAATGATTAAAGGCATTGGGAGAACAATAGATAACGTTGGGCTATAATTGAAGAAAATTGAAAGTTTGGCCATTTTATTGTTACTTTTTAAATTTCGGATTATAATTGAAATATTGATGAAAGTTTGAGTTTTTTTTTGGTAGTTAACCCTGTAATAAAATACCATTATAGATTTAATTGGTTAATCAAAAGAAATTTTCAAATTAAATAAAAGAGGATAACATTCTAAAAATTTGTCATGATATAAATTAGTATTCAATAATGATTAGGATTATTTAGTAAATAACATTACAAACAGTGAGGTTAAAGTCTTAACTAAGTTGATTTTCATCGATTAAGCTTGCTAAATAATTATTGTTGTCATGCTTTATTTGTTTTACTTATTTTAGTACTGGTTTACTTTAGCTTAAAATCACAATTTTATTTTATCATCTAGCTAAAGTGCTGGTCGGGTTGTCAAAGCCTCCAAAATAATACCAATTGTCCAAACTTTTGTAGCAGTCTTGGAACTAGGTCGAATCCCTAGAAATTTAAGAGTCAAGATAAAATAACAATTGAGAGAATAATCACTCATAGGGAACATTGTTAAAACATAGCATCTCATCAATTCAATCAAAATCAAATGAACTTCTTTTTGATCTCCCTATTCAAAAAAGACGATCTAGCTGACCAAGTGGTCTTTCTTGTTTTTCATCCCCAGTAGGAGTTCATGATTTCAATCCTTCCAAGACTTAACATCATTACAAGGATTTCACTCTCTATGGTCAAAGTGTTTAGGGTTCATTAATCTCTCAAATCAAAACATAGCAAGTCATTTCTATAAGCTTGCTCAAGAATCATATCTAAATAAAATGAACCTAATGTATAAATCAAAGAGGCTTTATAAGGGTTGTAACGTGGCTTAGGTAAGGTATGATAAAAGGAATTTTTTAGCAAAATAAATTGAAGGCAATCATACAAACTTATCCACACAAGCATCAACTTAAATCAAAACACACTTGATTCAAAGAACATCTCTTTCAATCACTTTTTCTTTTCTTTTCTTTTCTTTTATTTTTTGTCTTTTTAAAAAATATCAAAGAGGATATTTTGTTTTTTTCTTCTCCATTCTATAAAAAAATCAAAACAATGCAACTTGAATCATCAAATTAACTTTTTACGGAAATAGTCAAAATCCTATGCAAATAAGCTGAATACAATTCATTCAATTTAAGGGTTCTAAATTATTAAGGATATCAACAACAAAAAGGGTAAGTTTGGCTTGTAATAAGGTTATTATGCAAGAAAGAAAGGTTAAGGCTCTAATTGTTTTTCTATGGATAAAAATTAAGGTAGGCTTGCTTAGGTCAAAAAATGGTTATCCTAAATGCCCTCATCATCTTTATACACAAATTCATCAAAGATGTGGTCTCAACATGTATTCAGAGCATAGACAAGCTATGTTTGATAACACAAAGCAAAAGATATATATGAGCAAATGTGTGATGAATGATCTTAGGCTCAAAGCTCACATAGGTGTCCAAAATTGCATCAAGTCTTGTACACTTTCATTCAACAAAACCAATGAGATACTTGAAAAAATTTAATGAAAACCCTAATAATTATTGTCTCTCTCATGCATAGATCTTAAACCAAAAATGTATCCTAACTTAAGAATTATTCATGAATAACAATTAGAAAATTATGAAGTTATCATAAGAAATAGTTATATATGAATCAACATATCATGAGTCGAAATAAAATCACAAAGTTCAATATAATATAAACATTCGCTCCTTCACACCTAAATCATACATTGTCCCTAATATATGCATAACATACTCACAACTCAACAAAGATAATCAAAAAAAAAAAAGCACAAAATAGAGGACTCCCCTGAATTGTGAGTAGCTGAAAATTATCCACACACGCTTCCTTTTGTTACCGACTTTAAAGCTTTTAGCAGATTTAATATTCATTGGTGAATTGCTTTTTGTTGTGGTCTTGGTAGTAACCTTAGAATGCCCCATTACACTAAACAAGATAAACAAAAATTACTTGAAAAATTAACAAAAACTGAATAATAATTAAACTAAAAGAAAGATAAACTAAAAGTAATTAATAAGAATAAAATAATTAAAACACAGTAAAAATAAAACTTTAATAAATTAAAAAACATAAATAAATAAATGGGGCATGGGTGGGTGAGTGGTAGAGAAGAGCTGCTGTTGTGTGGTGTTGTGGCATTATTGTTTGAACTTTTCAATGATGTACGGTAAGTTTATTCTCACATTGAGCCAATCATTGAAGTTTTATAGATGATTTTTCTTTTCATGGATGCTCCGATGAGTGTTTGTATAATTTGAGTTTGATTTCACAAAGATGTGAGGGAACTAACTCGATTCTTAATTTCAAAATTTTCATTTGATGGTAGAACAAGATATAGTCTTAAGTTATGTTGTTTTTTGTAGGGGGATTAAGATAGGGCAAATAAGATATTATTCAATCTTTGCCTTACCCTACTAGTATGCAGAAAATTTGTTTCTTATCCATACTGGTTTCTATATAAGAGGTTTATTAAATATTTTTCAAAAATGGCATCCCTATTGTGCAAGTTACTTTAGAAAGATGTTATTTTTTAATGCAATGATGATAGTAAAGAATCTTTTGACAAGTTTAAAAAGTTAATAGTTTCATTCCCAATTATTCAACTGCCCAATTGTGAGTTATTCAAACTTATGTGTTACCTAAATGACAAAGCTTTAGGAGATGTTTTAGGACAATAAGTGGAGAAAGTGGCTCATGTTGTTTCCTATATGTTTATGACCTTAAATGACACTCATAAAAATTACTCAACAACTAAAAAAGAGTTGTTAGTGGTAGTTTTTGATTTGGAAAATTTTTGATCTTATTTATTAGGTACTAAAGTCATGGCTTTCTTTGATCATGCAACTCTTAAATACTTATTATTAAAGAAGAAAGAAAAACCCAGTTTGATGAGAGAGATCTTTTCGCCAAGAAAATTTGATTTGAAAATTAAAGACAAGAAAGGTGTGGAAAATCGAGTGGCGTATTATTTAAGTTGCTTATCTTATGTAAACTTTAATTTGGAAGAACAATTTTCAAATGAGTAACTATTCTCTGCGAGTGTTCAATTGTCATAGTGTGCAATTATAGTAAATTATTTGGATATTAATATGTTACGTACAGATCTATTAAAAGCTTGAAGGGGTAAGATTAAGAGTGATGCTAAGCATTATATTAGAACAATCCATATTTATGGAAGCATTGCTCCAATCAAGTAATATGAAAATGAAATTTCATCTATCCTCACCTTTTTCCATTTATACAATTTCAGAGGACATTTTGGTGCTAAATGAAGGATAAGAAAGATTTTAGAATGTGGTTTCTTTTTGCCTTAATTGTTTGAAGACGTTTACCTATTTTATAAAGCTTACGACTGATGTCAAATCAAAGGTAATATCATAAAGGAATGAGATTCCATAAACTCAAATTTGGGTTATGAAAATTTTGTTGTTTAGGGCATCAATTTTTTAAGATCTTTTACCTTTTTCTTTAATTTTATCTAAATTTTATTATCTTTCAATTATATATCAACATGGGTGGAAGTAAAGGCTACCCGAACTGATGATTCCAAAGTGGTTGCAAGTTTTCTTAAGCCTACAATTTTTTATAGGTTTAGTATCCCACGAGCCCTAATCAGTGATCAAGGAAAAAATTTCTACAACTAAATGGTGGAGGCAATCTTAAAGATATATGGAGTGAATCATAAGATTAGTACATCATACCATCCGAGCAAGGTGAAGTTTCAAATGAAGAAATCAAATTAATCATAAAAAAGGTTAGATCAATGATAAAAGATTGGAGTTTGTGATTTAAAGACACATTTTACGCTTACCAAAAAACTTGTAAGACTTCAATTGGTATGTTACCCTACAAGCTAGTATATGGTAGGCAGGGACGGAGCCATGTTATAGGGGAGGGGGGCCATGGCCCCCCCTTTCAAATATTTTTTTTAAAAAAATTACTTATATAATTAAAATTTTTAAAATTACAAATATAAGTGGCCCCCCTTAAAATTTTAGATGTTAGCCCCCGGCCCCCCCTTAGAGTTGAGTTTGGCTCCGTCCCTGATGGTAGGGCTTGTCATCTCCCTGTTAAAGCGTAACACAAAGCATTTCAGAATGTTAAGTATAGCAATAAAAGTTTTGATGAAAGTGGAAATCATAGAAAATTTAAGCTATAAAAACTTAAGGAGATTAGTAATGAGTCATATAAAAAGGCAAGAATCTATAAAGAGAGAACAAAAGTTTTACGTAATAAATTCATTACCTAAAAAAAATTCATTGGGTCAAAAATTCTCCTTTATCATTTTAATATTCGTCTCTTTCTACGTACGTTATGATCTCGATGGATTGGGCCCTTTGTAATAACTAATGTATTTTCTTATGGCATAGTTGAAATTTCAAGTATGTCTACCACTAAATTTTTTAAGGTTAACAACATTGGCTCAAACCATACTATGAGAATGTAAACATTACAATAGTGGACATTAATTTAACTAATTCAGTTTATTCTAAAGAATAATTGATATCACCAATGTTATGAATACATTATCGATAATGGTAACGGATTTAGTCCTAGTATAGTAATGTACCGATATCGGTCAATGACGAGTATTGTTTCAGGTAATTTTTAAAGTTATAAAATAGTCATTGAATTTTTTACAATCGCAAAATAGTTCTTCAATATATTATATTTCATAATTTACAATTTTACACAAACTTTACTTTAAAAATCATAATAATAGAAATTTAAAATAATAACAATTTTTATTTTTCTTAATATTATTTTCACATATTCCACATAAATAATAACCATAATTATTAATTAAAGTAAACTTTATCATTAATAGAATCAAATGGATACTAAATATAAGAATCTAAATTATAAATTAAAATATGTTCATTAACAAAATATAATATTACAATTGAATTAAAAGTAATATAGACATCATTAAAAAATTATATTATAATAATTGTTAATTTTGATTAAAAATAATATTATCATAACTATAATTATAAATTAAAAAGATAAATAACTTTTGTCCACTTAATTATATTTTATACATTAATTAAATAACAATATATTAAATTTTATTTAATAATTAAATTTTACAATATACAATTTATTTTTAATTTTACAAAATTTTAAAAGAACAAATAACGAAAAGAAATATTTATCTATAAACCTAAACATTAAAACTTTAAAATATTTATAGGAAATAAAAGCCTCTCAACATGGTAAACAATTAAAGTCCATAATTGCTTGTCTTTGTGAAGCTAAGTTTTTCTTTTTTGAAAGTTGAAATTATACATTACAGAGGCCTCTACGTCGCGGTCTTTTAGTTGGGCAAAAATGTAATTTCTTACATTCAATTAAAGGATATTGAGAACACATGTATGAACAAAAAGAAAAGTTGAAATAATCTGGAAAGCTCTTCGTCTCTCATCTTTCTCAGTTTCTCTCATCTTTTTTCATGTATTACTGCTAAGTCTTGCTTTGAAAGTAGTTGTGTTGCTGTCTTGATGGTTGATGTTGGATTTTCTCAGGTTAGACTACTTTGTTTGTGTTGGGTCCCGAATCCGGAACCCAACCTCTTGCGAAACCATCATAATTAACTTGAGTGTGCACGTCATCTTAAAGG
>JAOSBK010000009.1:24926034-24962680 GCA_027568895.1 Erythroxylum shatona | reverse complement strand
AATTTTTCCCTTGGGTACGATATCCGGTTCTTACCGATTTATATTACTTGTCGACGGGGTGCACTTGCCTCTAATTGGTCTAGATAGAATTTAATTTATATTGTTCTGTTTAGATCGCAACAGGTATCTAGAAAAGTTCTTAAAGATGATGATGTAGGTATACTTAAGGAACTAAAGAAATTAGCCCTTGAAGAAAACAAAAGTGATCACCAACATATCTCGTATGATCACATTGATAAACAAACTAAGGGAGATAAAGATAAAGAGCTCTAAAGAGATTGGAAATTCAATAAGAACCATCCTCTTTATCAAATTCTAGGTGATGTTTAATAAAGGGGTAATTACTAGATCTTATCTTAGAGGCTTATCTCATCTTATTTATATTTCTCAAATTGAGCCTAAGATAATAGAAGAAGCTCTAAGTGATTAAAGTTGGGTTCTTCCTATGAATGAGGAGTTGAAGCAATTTAAGAGGAGTAAGGCATATATTTTAGTAGATCTAGAGATCATCAAATCATAAGTACCAAGTGGGTTTTTAAGAATAAATTAAATGAAATAGGTACCATTGTTAGAAATAAAGCTAAATTGATGGCAAAAGGATATAATCAAAAGAAGGACATAGACTTTGAAGAAACTTTTGCTCTAGTGCTTAGGTTAGAAGCTATAAGCTTCTTACTTATACTTGCATCTTACATGAATTTAAATTATTTCAAATGGATGTTTAACGTGCTTTTTAAAATGATTTTATCAAAGAAGAAATTTACATTAATCAACATCCAAGTTTTGAAAAATATGATTCACCTAACCATAACTTTCAAAGGTTTTACATAGTTTGCAATAAGCTCCTAGAGCTTGGTATGATAGGTTAAATTTATTTTAAAAAAAATAGTTTCTCAAAAGGCAATGTTGAACTGCACTCTTTACTAAAATGCAAAAGCAAGACATTATAATTCTTTAAATTTATGCTGATGATATTAGTTTTTCTGCCACTAATGAGAGTACGTGTAAAAAAAATGTTTTAAGTGTATAAGTAGGGAATATGAGATGATCATAATGGAAGAGCTTAACTTGAATTACAAATTATAATCAAGAAAAGTGCATTACATAACTACTCAAAGCTTCAGAATAGATCAAGTAAAACCATTATGGTCATTTATGAGCATTATAATAAAATTGAACAAAGATTAAGAGGGCAAGTCAATTGATAATGTTCTACCAAGGTATGATTGGTGGTTTGCTTTATATTACTATAAGTAGGCTCGATATAATGTTTAGTGTGTGCTTGTATGTTAGATTCCAATCAATTCTTATCCCATCTTCTAGCCATTAAATACATTATCATATATTTGTTTTATACCATTTTGTTAGGACTTTGGTATCATAAGCATACTTTCTTTGATTTTTTTTGCTATCTGGACATAGATTATGGCGGTAGTTTTTTATTAGAAAGAGTACATCTAGCACTTATTAACTACAAAAGTCGAAAATGTGGTAGCCAGTAAGTCTTGTGCACAAATCTTATGGCCTACATAACAATATAGAGACTATGAAATGGACCTTACTAAGATATGTATCAAGGGTGATAATATTAGTGCCATTTGTCTTATAAAAAAAACCCCATTCAACAATCTAGAATAAAGCACATATAAATTAAATATCATTTTATTAGAGATTATGTACAAAATGGAGATATTAATTTAGAGTTCATGGATACACATCATTAATTGGCAATATTTTTACTAAACTTATGATGATAGAATTTGTATAATTAGAATAGAATTAAGGATGATTGATAGAAACTAATAGATGACTCTTTTAATGTTTATGATTGTTCTTTATTGATATTTCCATAATTTATTATCTGGTTTAATGTTTTAATTTGAGTTTTAAGGTTGTTTTTCAAGTTATTAGGAGATAATGGTCAACCAATACCTCCATGTAGTCGATTAGTGTCCTAAAAAATATCGTTTTGCTTTTTAGTGAGTTTGTTAGATGTTTAGTTGCTTGTTGGATTGACCACATGATCATATTGGTCTCCCAATGTTTTTATGTGGTTGCATAATGTCCCTAGTATGTGAATGCTATTTTTTTTAGTGAGTCTATCAAAAGAGTGATTGTTTAATTTGGTCGACCAATATTCAATGGTTGATTAATAGAGCCAATCCTCAAAAATTAAATCTTCCAATGTATTTATAATAGGTTTGGTTGATAATATTAGTTAACCTCTAAGAATTGATTGACTAATATCTCAACTTTAAAGCATCAACATATTCTTTCCTTCTTTTTTCATATGCCTTCTCATATTTCCCCTCTCCTCTTTGAATCGAAACCAACATTGAAGGCTCTTTATCATACTTTAGTAACCAACAAACGAGATTCCCCCTCCTAACACTCCTTTTCCTTACTACTCCCTCCTATCCAAAATAAGTGTCGTTTTAGAAGGATTTTAATTATTCAAAATAAGTGTCGTTCACGATTTTTCATGCATGTTTATAATTTTATTTCCAAAATTACCCTTTAATTTCTCTCACATCCTAATTATACAGATTACATTTTCAAGGCAATTCAACATGCAATTAATAAGGGTATATCAAACATTTCACTAGCTTTCTTAATAAGTGTGCATTTATCTAAAACGACACTTATTTTGAATAGGAGGGAATATTATGAATTTTAGGAATAGTATTAATTGAATGATTAAGTACCAAGTCCTCTTCAATTCAGTATTTGATGATAATGATATCTTGAACTATCAAAAGGCGTTACTTTGTTGCAGCTCTACATAGTACAGACACCTTTCTTCGACATGCATGATCTCTAATAAGGTCTCTCTTTTTTTTCCGACTTCAATTTCACCACAAGTTGAAAAACGAAGATGAAAATTGCTTGGGCCACAGAAGTACGCATGATACTGTGTTGTTTTTCTTTCATTAAAAATCAAGCAAAAACTAAAAACAACCCAATTCATTTTCCTGCCATCTTAACTTCACTTGGGTATCAAATGAGTGAAAGAGGAAAAGAGACATGTAACAAGACAAAGACCCAGAAAATAAAATTGGACCCATGAGATAGATATGTGTGTGTGTGTGTTTATTGGAAGATGGTCGTGCAATGTCCCTATCCGGACAACAAGAAACTTGTGGGAAGCTTTTAATAAGCAAAACAAACTCCATTTAGTGCAACAGAACCTGCTTCTTTCTTTTTTTTGGTTGCGCATGAGGTGTTTTAGGAAGATTTCAACTATAGAAAGATATCTTTAAGCTATTCACATCCAGACTAATCTCCGTTAGAACTGGATAGGTTTCTTGCAGGAGGCAAAGCTCTGGCTCAAAGTTTTAAACGGCTGCATACATGAGGATGGTTCAAACCCGTGATCTCACTTAAGCTAGAAGAGTCCTTTACCAACTCACCTGCGCCCTGGGGTTAGAACCTGCTCTTTCTTTCGACGTTATTTATATTTTGGCCTAAGTGATTCAAAGCACCATTTTTATTCTCATTTTCTTATTTTTTTTCTTCTCAGCAATGTCAATAAATGCTAAAGTTTCTTCATTGTAATAAGAACCTCTGATTTGAAACCATTATCAAGTCTCCTTTCATATTTATCCAGCAATTAATTAAAGCTTTATTCTGCTTCCAAACCCTCCACGTTTTTTCCTGCAAACCATTGCCAATTTCAAGACATGACCATTTGTATTTATGAAGCATGAACCCTTAGCATTTAAAGCATTGCATGAAAACTATATATACAGTCATTCACGATGTCCCAACAGAAACCCTGAACTCATCTGCAATTCCAAACACGAAATAATAAATATTAACAACAAAAAAAACAAAATCCTCAAATGGGTAAACATCGACCAACATTCTCTCTTTTTCTTGTTCCTAATTCAGAGTTAAGAAAAAAGTAAGGTAGCACAATAAAAAAAAAGTACAAAATTTTCTTATAATTTCATTTATGTTAGAATAATTTATCAAAATAGTCATCTTGACCTTAAAAGAAATGTATCAGTGAAAAGGGAAGGGTGAAAACGCAAAGTGAAAAGAGGAGGAAGGCGTGGACCCTGACCATGTCTGTCGGTCACCGCCTCGAATTCCTCGCCACTGCCTAAAAGTAACACGGCAGACGAGGGTCCATTCTCTCTTTTTTAAAAATTTATTGCGAATTTAATTTAATTCAATTCAAACGTTAGTTTTTATTAAAATTTTAATTGCAAAATTCCAAATTACAATTAATTCCAGAGCCAAGAGGATGATGCCATATTAAATAGGCTTTCTATTATCGGGCAGCTAAAAGCCTCAACCACTCCTCTGACTCAATTCTTGCCCTTCTTTACTCTTGATTCCCTTCAATAATTTCAATTATCATGATTTTAAAAAAAAAAACCAAAAAACGCAACAGCTTTCGAATCAGCATCCTACGGTCCATAATGGGTAGTGTTTGGTTCCTTTGTTACATAGTACATAGACAGTGTTAATGTCTTAGCAGCAGTAGTTCATGTTTGATGACACCATCATCGGTCATCACACCTGAACTCTCCTCCTCCGAATCCAATCCAAGCCTTGGTGTTTCGTTTCACACTACAGACCAATCTTGTACGAGGTGGTGATGATCAGAAATCATCTGAGGCTCATCCAACGGTGGATAGAGCTTCAGACATATGGTGTAGTTGATTGAGTACATATACACTCGGTCTAAGGTGCATGGGGTCGTGGTCATTTCTGGAACTGAGAAAACCAGATGGTAGGGTCAGGTCTGCACCTATCATTTGTCTTTTTACTAACGTTCGGGTTTGTTACTTTGTTTCCACCTTTATTTACTCTTCTTATAAGTTATAACCCCCCATAGACCATTATCATTCTCTTCATCATCTCATTCAT
Source organism: Erythroxylum shatona (assembly GCA_027568895.1). Classification (NCBI taxonomy): domain Eukaryota; kingdom Viridiplantae; phylum Streptophyta; class Magnoliopsida; order Malpighiales; family Erythroxylaceae; genus Erythroxylum; species Erythroxylum shatona. The sequence goes on along the minus strand of JAOSBK010000009.1, from coordinate 24,957,802 downwards.
GATGGTGATCCCACACCTCTCAGTCTCTCTGTGTGTGAGTGTGTGTCTTTCTCTGCCATCCCCCTTGAAGACAGCCGGGACTCTTGGGGGATAAAGAGATAAGATCCGAAGTTAGAGAAGCACAACTTTCCCCCCATTTTCCACTCTCTCTTTCTGTTTCTATCTCTCTGTTGAAGAATTGAAGACGGGAGATGTGCAAAGGGAGCTTCTTTTTTTGAGGGGAATGTTGTCTGGCTCGAGGACACTTGTAAAGATCGAGACTTTCGATTTCGAAATTGTGATGGTACAGATCTAACATGCGTGATATAATTTAAGACACCGATCACTGCTCGGTGTCGTCGGACCAGGCTTCATTCCCCCCAATTACTGCTTCCAAGAGACTTAATCTCAAGACAATCACCCGTGCCCCTGGGGTACATGTAAAGGTTTGGTTTTTCTGACTTGTATCAGTTTAATTTAGTAATCTTAGTCGTTTCGGGAAAAAGGATCGCAACACTTTCGGATTGAGGGGTTTTCATAATTTGGTTAACTGAGGTTGTTAGTTGTGTGCAGATTGGTGCAATGATGAAGGGTTTGACCAACTGGATGAAAAAAGTTTCATCATTACGACCTTTTCGTTTTCTTTTTCTGATCATGTGATGATGGTTTTTTTTTTTGTGTCAGTTATGGTCCAAAGCCTCTCTCGTAGTTTATGATTGGGAAGATTTCTCTCATGATGGCTTCCAGAATCTCATCTGTCTGTTTCTGTTTTCTTTTTCAGATCTGGCTTTAAACTGCGGTAAACATGTACATGTATGTTTCTTCTTCTTCGTCTTCTTCAGAAACTCTAGGGTTTTCTTCTGCACGCTAAAACTGCTTCGCTCTGATATCAAAACCAATCTTTTGGAAAGGGCATAGCTGTGTAAAGATGTACAATCAAGAAAGTGATGCCTTTCTGTCATTATTTGTAAAGTCTTGCAGTTCTGTTGCCATGAAAATAGAGAACTAGATGATCCCACTTAGGCCGTACCATTACCAAGACACCTTTTTCTTAAATGTCAAATAGAAAAGTGAATTACTTAGTTACTTACCGTGTTTGGTCCTTGGCGTCCTTTGAAGTAACCTGAATGTACTTATGAAATCTCTTTTTAGCACATGTTCTACTTCTTAAACCCAACATTACCCTTTTAACTTAATATTATCACTTCCTTTCCATCGGGCAGAGAATCAAACTGCATTGAGAGCATTGGATGTGTAAGCGTGAGGTCATATTTCGTGCTTCTGCTAACTTTTTTGTATTCTTAACTTTCGTTTTAATCATATGAATCCTATCTTATCTTCACCATTTTAAGTTTTGAATGCTATGAAACTTGAGCACAGGACAGCAAAGTTGCAGCAGATCTAAAGTGTTAAAAGAGTTGTCGGGGCAGTTTGTTGTTGCTGTGGGATTATGTGATTCATCAAGAGAAATCCCAGAATCTAATTTTATGCAACTGATATGTTGTGATGTTGAGTGCTGCAAGAGCCGTGAGTAAGAGTATTGTTCAATAGATTGAGCTGTTCTGTAAGTACGGAACATATTATTTGGTTTGCAGTGAATAATGAGCAGTAACTGGTTAATAAGAAAACATAGAAAAAGATTAGAACCTTGAGCCTTAATTATTGTGTTTATATCCTCTTTATTTCACTTTATTTGGTTTGCTTTAGTCATGCAAGTTGACGAAGGAAGGAACCTAGCATGTGACCGTAAAGAAAACAGTTGATTTGAAAGACTGCTAAGGGAGTTACCTATGCCTCTAGACTTAGGAAGCAATACTATACTGGTTCTATGTTCATCACATTCTCTCCCTCTTTCACTCTTCTCTCTCACACACATACACAGACAACCCATCTGGTTCTTTCCAAGAAAAAGATAATGCGTATGGTTTACAAGGGATACAAGCCTTCTGATGCATTTTACTTGTCATAGTTTGACATAACATTAGTTGTTTTTACCATTGGAAACCAAAATTCATGCAGAAACATGCTATGGAGTCTAGGAGGCAAATATTATCTTGTTACTGATATTGCTTCTGTACCAACCGTGAGACTAATCAGAAATATTTTCTGGGTTTCTCCACAGACTGGTTTTTCTTTTCTGTCTCCCCAAAGAACTGCCTTTTGGGAAATTGAATCTTTTCTGACTTAGCAAACCTAAAGTAAACCTCTTTCTGCTCTACTTTCACCAATGATTTTTAGCTTTTGATACTGGTTTTCCACACATGCAATGGTGGTCTACTGGTCTAGGCCCATGTTTTATCAATTTCCATCAAGGTTTTATGACCACAACTTTCTGTGAATGATTGGTGTGCAACAACTTGACCATAAAACTTTGACTGTTGGGTAGAATTTGAGGAAGACCAGTGGCATTTAATTCCACAGATAGGTTCAGAGAACCTACACCTTGACGACTCATATGGGATCCTATGCAACCCATGTTCTGCTGTAACTTTGTGGAAGTTCACAAATTCGAAAGATGATCTAGTTTGAGCACAGTCTAAACATGTGTAAAAGGTGAAGACCTTTTTAGAACTTGCAAGTCAATGTTAATGTTAATTACGTAGGTAGCCTCTAATCCCTACAACACTTCTTTACTGCAACTGTAGACTATTTAAGGTCTTTCTATATAGAGCAGCACTACTGTTGCAGTATACCCATTAATGCTGTAATGTAATTATGCTGCTTTTTCGTTTCATCCTGATAAACATAATGAAATCTCAAGTGAAATTCAGAGTTAGGATTTAGGAACAGCACTTGCTACTTCTACAAAGCTTTCGATTATATTATTAGAATCTATCAGAAGTTGTAAGTACAAACGAACACACATGGAAGTTAGACAACAGTTCAACTTCCATGTCTTTTCAAGAAATTTTGCCTTCCCTCTTAGGAAGCCAAGCAGTCTGTTAATTTTCTAACTCAAACACATGAAAGTGAAACAAAGAATCAATCTTATTTCGACTGGGCCTATTCGAGCCAGGAAATCATATGGTCAGTACGAACTGAAAAACTATGAAGGCTAAGCTAGCCCATGTACCAGAAGGAAATGCACTTTGTCCAGTCTGAGAATGCTACTGACAGGAAAGTCCAGTCCAAAACCCTCGGCTTTCTGTGTATTTTCATTTTCAGATTGCCATAACTTGCACGTTGATCCTGCAACTGCACTTTTATCAACTTGCAACTTTTAAACAAGTTATCATCACTGGAAGTGAGGACCAATTTGACAATCATAATCATAATCATAACTTAAGTGCTCGAAAGAGAGATGGCAAACTAAAGGACAACAATGGTTCCATGGATGACAAGCTAAGCAAGACCATATACATGTTCGTCGGTAATGAGTGGTCTACACCCTTTACCTGCAACATGGAGCAACCCACTATCATACTTATCTTAAACAAGAATTGACTTAGTTTACTTAGAATTTAGAAAGAAAAAAGATAAAAGTCATGATATGAATTGTGGAAAGAATAAAACGTCAATAACATTGGAGCCTTAGCCTATACCCTTTCGCTTTATTCAGGAAAAGCTACTCTCACTGCCTCCACTTTCCATGGTCTTTCCATTCCCCACTTCCCTCTAGCTTTGCATCTTTTCTCTCCACCACCATATTTCAGTGTCTCCTCTTCTTTCCTTTTTTAATATATATTTCTTTCGAATCATTTTTCATTTATTTATTGTTCAGACGAAATGGGGCATTTTGACTAAGCAATTAGCATTTCTTCTTTCAAGTACAGGTGTACTTTGAGTACAAGCAACAGCTTTTATTTGGTGCTTCTGATTTCTTACACTTGTACATAATAATATATTTATGTATATAATGTGTGTCAAGGATGGTATTTTATATTAAAGTGGTAAGATACCAGAAACAAAAGCATGGCATTTTATTCTAATTAATTAAGGGGTGTTTGGTCAATAAAAAAATTTAGGAAGGTATTAATAGGTAAGGAATGAAAAACAAGTTGTTAGTTATATATTACTATCATAAGAATAATATTTTTATATCTAACTTTTAGAGATCACTTGATAATATAATTTTCTATTTTTAACAATTAAATATAATTAATTAAAATATATTAAAATTTGATGTAAAACAAAATTTAGACAAATTTTTATTTCTCAATATTTTTAACAATCTAATCACTATAAATGGTAATGATAATCATTTCTTCATTCTAATTAATCATCATAATTATAATGATTATATCAATTCTCATTCTTCACTATATTCATTCTCATTCATGTTACCATCGTCTCATTTGAACTAAGTACTGTACTCCCTAAATTGTTTATATTAACGTTGTACTTATGGTAATCTTTTAATTGATTTTTAAATGGGTAATTAATAATTTTATGGAATTTATTTGCATTAATAATTGTCTAAAAATTATTGGGTTAATTAAAGAAATAATATTTAAGAATGATTGCTTGTTGATATTATTAGTGTACCTTTCTAAATGTCCACAGGATTTCGAATATTTTATGTCTTAATTTAAACAAGATGACCAAGTCCATATCAAAAAGGTGTGGACTGGATATGGGCAAATCCAAATTCCACATGAAAATGGACTCCTTCATAATTTGATGGCTCGTGATTCAATTCAAATCGGATATTTCCAAAACTCAAAATATTATATCATAATGGGTTCCTTCCATTGGATAGGGACAGATTCGTCATTCTCGGCCATTTTTATTCTCCCCCGGGACAAGCATGCTGTGGAGAGATGCATATCCAGTGACCTGCATACTACCTACTCCGCATGATGCCTTAGCCTCATCTCATCCAACGGTTGGAATTCTCCAGAGAGACAAGCATTAGGTAAGAGAGAGAATTTTGCTTGATGTCTACGTGGACATGTTCGAGACCTGCTATTGGCTGTCTCCTTAGAGTAGTCGACACCTCATCGTCAGCTATGCTGATGATCCACAGTCCCACTCGTCGTTCTCTGACCCACCTGTCTTGACCCCCAATAACCCTGTATTCACAGATATGCCACTCTACAGACAGCACCGTTAATCTAGGGGCCCATCAAATCCAACGGCTACAAAATAAAGTTGCTTTTAGTTTTTACAACTTAATTTCTCCTAATTGTCCTCTTCCATGCTATAAATAATCTCTTTATATCAGGGTTGGTATGTATGCGTTATTTGGTGGTGTTGTTCCCTATCAGTCATGACCAACGTCCCTAGGTCCCTTAGATACTCTTCTCTAGCGCTCTTCAAACAAGCCATTATTGCAGATCCTTGGCCGTTTTCTTTTGTTTTCTTGTGAGAAGTTTCTCGGGAAACAGTCAGGTTTTGTCTTTCTTTCTTTCTTTTTTTTTTGCCTAGTTAATATGGGAAGCGGCGATAAGAATCTGAGGAACTTTCACCTACACCTACCTCATCTTCATCATCATAGCAGCCATGGAAGCAATAAGAAACAGGTGAGAGATGTGCCAAAAGGGTGTCTTGCAGTCAAAGTGGGACAAGGAGAAGAGCAACAGAGATTCGTAGTGCCTGTTATTTATTTTAATCACCCTCTGTTCATGCGGTTACTCAAGGAAGCTGAAGAGGAGTACGGGTTCGATCAGAAGGGCACAATCACTATCCCTTGCCATGTGGAGGAGTTTAGAAACGTCCAAGGCATGATTGATCGAGAAAGATCTATTCATCAACATCACCATAATGTTTTGTGTTTTAGGGTATGAGGGTGTGATAATTCTGCAGTCAAACAGGTCCCGAAGTTGGTTGCTCTTGATGGATTGATCTCCTGGGGTCGTGTCGTGTAAATTCTGAAGTTAGTTTCTTCTTCTTTTTTTTTTTTTTTTTCAACTTCTTTATGTTTCTTGGTGGAACTTTGTTGTTTGGCTGAGGAAGAAAGATGTTAAGTCGATGCTAAAGATTGTGCGATAATGACCACAAAGAAACATGATGTTTCTGCAATTTTGTTGTTTTCTGCAATTTTCTTTCGGAGCTGAAGTACTGGAAAAGAAAAGACAAATAATTTTCTTTTCCTTTTTTTCCTTTTTACCATTTTATTTTCTTTTCTTTTTCCTCCATTCTTGAGGATGAAAGGTCTGAGCAGGAAAATATATTAATGGTGTTGATGGCATCATTAGAGCAACACTGAGAGGGAAAGAATAGACAAAAGACCAACCATATAGTTGGGTAGGGCCAATTTTCTTAAAACAAGTTAATTTCTTTTGTGTTTAGGTCAGTGGATTCGTTTATGGAGTTTTTAAGCGAATTCTTCTTCACAAGCATACGACGTCTTCTCTAACTATCCGATATAACCTGATTAAAGCTAATAACTTACTGATAGAGTGGACCATGCAACCTGGTTTTCTTCAACAATATCGTGATTATCATTTGATTGGTGTATTAAGTGATCTTCCAGAGGATAAGAAGAGACGACTCTTACTAGTCACAGGTATCGAGAACTGGGAACTATTAACTTTTGAAACATATCAGTGAATTTCGCTACTTGGACCGCATTGATGATATAGAAAATGGTAGGGTCGAAGGAACAGAGAAAAGGTTTGGTGGTCTGATCTCCACGTACCAACCGTATAAGTTGTCGTTGAATGCGTTTATTTTCGGTTGTAACAAGGTTTTTGTAGTCAGGCAGGTCTTTCTGACATGGAATCGAACAGGAAACTGAAACAAAAACCAGAAGGGGCTTCCTTTTCAGGTGGTAGTAAATGAGGTTTATCAGGATTCAGGAATTGCAATTCTCTTCTTCTCTCTCCGATTAAACATGGATTCTTTGGCAATACCCATGTTATTGTGAAAGGTCTGAGAGAGAGAGAGAGACTGGGGGTCCACCATCTACTCTCTTCAGCTTCCTCCCGATCCCAGTCGCACAATTCTTTGGTCCTGGGTATTTGGAAATTTCTTAACCGGAATTGGTCTGTTGTTCATCGGCATATCTACTGAGAGAGCAACAGATGTGTAGACTGGCTCGCAACTTAGGCTGTTCTTTCCAATATTGGTGTCCTTTATTTTGATGTACCACCTATTGGGTGTCACAGTATCCTGCTAGAGGATAGGTCGGGGATCTGTTTCTCCATACTCGTTATGTAATTGATGTATTCTTTTTTCTTTTATAAAAAAAAAAAGGTCTGAGAGAGAGAGAGAGACTGTGTTGTGTGGAGTCAGGACTCAGGAGTGTGTGTGGTGGGACGTGACTGGTCGGGGTGCAGTTAATGCCAATTCTATCGTGTGAATCGTATTGAATAGCTTTTCTATTATTTTGCAAGATTAATTAGTTTTGACAAAGACTGGTTTACCATTTCCCTTTCATTAAACGTCTTTTTGTAAAGTTTGAATGACATGTGACATTGATAGATTTAAACTTGATGTATAGCTACTAATATAATCCTCTCAAGGGAATTTCTCACGAACCCAAGGAAAAAATTTGGTCAAGCGCGTTGCTTTGGCTTTGTCTAAGTTTCAAATGGAACTTCTTTTTCAATTAACCAATTTCTAACCCCTCTTAATAGAACCAGAAAGAATAGAATTGAAGCCAAAAAAGCATATATAGTGTCCAACATAATAAGACACTATAAAATTGGATAGAAGATTCGGACTCTTTGGTGTTTCATGTTTTTCCTTAGCCACGTGAATGTTAGGTTGGACCGCTAATCCTTCTTCTAAACTTTTGTCATATCTTTTTATTTAGGTTGAAATTGAAATGATACGTACAAACATTTTCCATTTTGTACTCTTATAAAAATTAGGACTCTTAACGGTTTGTGATAGATAAGTACAGAATGATAGGGGTACTAAAAATCGAATATTTTAACTTTTAAGAAATTTATTTTTCCACTTTGGTGGATGTTAATGAGATAAGGATTGCCTAAAGATTCAATTTTTTTAAATTGATATTTCAAAAGAGAATTAACAAAGCTTTACTACTAGAATATTCAATATTTTAAAAATTAGACAGACAAAATGTTTAATGCTTAAAAAATATATTAAATCGGCTAGAGATTATATAAAATTAACAAAATTTATATAATTGAAAAAATTGTTCTAAAAAAATTTATATAATTGAAAAATTGTTCTTACTTATCGAAGAATTTAAAGTTTAATTGAAAAAAGAGATTGTTAAATATAAATAAATAAATTTATTTTAGTTTATAAAAATTTATTAATTTACTAATTGACTGATTAATTAATAAATTGATTGATTTTTAACAACAAAAACTATTAAAATAAATTGAACTGAAAAATTAGACAATTCAATATTTTTACAAAGTATTAGACATTATTAAATATTGACAATATTTAAGATCTCTTTCCTTATTTATTTGGCGAGACTCGTGATTAGGTTATACCACTTATTATGGGATTAGATTTGTGTAAATTAATCTTTAAATTTTAATTTTTAAAAAATAAATAGCTCTTACATGATTTCAAAACCATTGAATTATGATTCTAAGGGTTGCCTAAAACCGTAAGATCTTGCAGCTGAACTCGTCCACAGATCTACGTGTGGTACTAGGGATCTAATGGGTCAAGCTCGCGCCTCGTCCCTCAGGCATGAGCTGAGTCTGAAAAAGAATCTGAAAAACTCAAAATTTTTTTAATTACATTAGTTATCCCGGATTAGACAAACTAATCCTAAACTCTTAAGGTCCCACCTCAAGTTTTAGAGGAGGTAAATCTGGAACTCCAAGATCCCTCAGGTTCCTACGTAACCTGTACACTTTTGCGCACAAGGAGTTTTCACATACTTGATTTTTTAGCTGGTGATTGATTACTGGCTCCTCTGCTCAGCATCAAGTTTCCATCAGCAGGTTTTCTAATAGCTCCAACTCTCACACTACCGTTGAAAGTGAGATATTCGTAATTGATCCAATTAAGGAGCTTTGCTCAGGAGCTAGAGGATCATTAATAGGAACATTCTCTATTTCTTCTCCTTTGACGTGACTTGAACTCAAATCTTGTTATTACAGGGACGTCATCATATATATGCTGTTTCTGTTCTAATTTATCTTATTTACATATTTATATGAGTGTTTTAATTTATTTCATCTACATATTTACGTGAGATTCATATAAATTTGTGGATGAAATGAAATGAAACAAGGTTGGAACAACAAAACTGACACAAATAATTGCATTTAGTTATTCTAAACAAAGAGTTAAAAACTTGACTGACGGTTTAATATAAAACTTTCATGCTTTTTGTTCAATTTTAAATTTTTAGTTTGATTTTACTCTAATTTATTTTTATTATTAAAATTTTATTAATTTATTAATTAATTAGTTAATTTTTGTAAATAAAATAATATAAATGAATTATTTTTATTTAATAACTTTTTTAGTTAAATTTCAAAAGTTTATGGATAATCTTTTTTAATCATATTTTAAATTATTTAGTTTTATTCAATCTTTAACAAATTTTATAATGATGAGTTGATTTTTTTAAACTTGTAATCTTTTGTCTTATCAGCTTAATTTTTCAATCTCATTTTGAAATATTAGTTTTAGGCATAACTAAAGTTGGTTTGTTAGATTGAATTTGATTTTTTCATCATTTTTGTGCGAACTTAGTTTGAATAGCCCAAATGAATCTATTAAAATTCCAGTAACGGCAAAGGTACAATCTTTCTTATGACTTATATTTTAATTAGTAAGGGCTTATCATCTTTGTTGTTAAGCGTATTGTGCTCTCTGCTTTCACTCTTTTGTCGTGTGTTACTTGTTGCTATATTCCGTTTAGATATCGTCTTCTTCAGTGTTGTTGCTCTGTGTCTCCATTGTCGTGATTTCTTCCATGCGGTGGAGGTTTGCAGACGATGATGCGACCCGTAAACAGTAAACCCTCTGGCGTCGATGACAACTCTGCTGTATCGAACGTCCTGAAAAGTATGGTAAGACCTCTGCTATCCTGACAAGATCTGGTAAGAATTACGCTTATAAGTCCCCTACTTAATTTTCTTTATTATCACACTTTGGTTTATTATTATTATTATTCTTATTATATTTTATTTTATTTTCAATATTTTTTATTACTATTAGTAGTTTAGTAGTTTTTTAACTGCTGTAAATATTTTCTTATGTGTCCTGCATCATTTTTTTCATGTCACATTTGCATGTGGATCTAACGGAAACAACTTCTTTACTATGTAGGGGTAAGGTTGCTTACTATTGACCTCCCTAGATCCTGCTTCACTGTGAAATTTTAGACTGTGTGCAATGATGATGACGATGATGTATAGAATATTTTGAGTTAAATTTCAAGTTTTAATTTAAATTTGGGACAGAGTATTCTTATGCTGACCCATTAATTTCGAACTAACTCAGTTCGAATTAAGTCTTTTGTCATCCCTCTCACTACTTTTTATCAATAATCATTATGATAGTTTGAATATTCTAACTTTTTAATAATTTATTAAATATATCTTAGTTTTTATTTTACGAGATTATAAGTCATGACTTACGAAAAAATATATTTGTATATCTTGACGAGACTATCTTAATAATAGAATTTAATAATGTCACATAGATTTCAATATGATGTTTGTAACATTATTTTAAGATGTCTTACAAAATTTGGTGACATTTAAACATATTATTTAATTTTTCATGATTTTTTAAATTTTAATTTTTTGAATATTTTTCCAAATTTTAATCATCATGTCTTGAATTATTATTAACACCTGAAAATTTTTAGTTCAAATTTTTTAATATTTATTTTTTATAGAAATAAAATTTAAATATAATTAAGTTATCTCATTAATTAGGATACATAAATATCTAATTCATAGTATATAGTGTTGCAAAACGAAATTTGGGATATCTTTGATATTTTGTTCATTGTTAAGAATGTTTGATATAATTTATCCTAATTATTTTATAAGAGTTCAGATCATCTGTACCAGTTAATTTGTTCCAATCTTGTTTCTGTCCCAAAAAACTCAAAGCAACTTTGTTTTGAGGTGAAAACATGGTTAGAACATGTTAACTGATATAGTGTTAGTACGTAGTGGATTCCTTATTACGTACCCTAGGGTCCTGTAAAAGGATCAAAAATGAAGGTAATACGGAATACCTGGATTTCGGTTCCATCTCTGTTTCTGAAGCCGATTCCAAGCTCTAAACGTCTCCGAATCTCCCGAGGCCATTAGTGGAAAGTGATCACCGACTCACGGGTTAGACCTTTCTGCAGTTTCCTCAAATCACGAGCTCTCTTAACGGGTTAGAGAACCTTATGCTTGTGAATAAATTCCTTAAGTAACTGCAGGAGACCTAACCTTTATATAGCTTCCATATCGAGCTTCTCCATCACAAGGTCGATATGGACCCGATCCACACTAATCGGGACCTATTTTTCACCCGGACTTCGACCCATTAATCTAAATCATTTATTGGGTCACTTTATTATCTTTATCAGGATCAAATGACGTAACTTAACCGATAATTTATTTAAAAACCAAAATTGCAATTAATGTTAGTCCAACTTTATAAAACATGGACAAAATGTCTTACATACAGATGATTTGATGTCATCTTGTAGGCCCTCGTATTATTTATCAAGATGTATTGAGCGTTGTAAGGGAAAGAAAAGCAATGAGAGATTGTGGAGTAACGAAATTGTATCCTTACGGACTTCCATAGACAAAGTTTTAGTTGAGCTACTCAGTTAATGACACTTCAAATTCTGGATAAATCTTTGGTTTCTCAACACAACCAACATTTAGAGAGAACGCTACAATTCGTTGACTTTTCAAGTGCTTTTTGTTAGAAACTATGATGCAAATGAAATTATGAAAGGGTCCATGGACTGGCATTATCATGTTATCACACAAATCGCTGCTTTTTAAAATACATACACAGTACAAAAACAGCTATGGATCGAAATTTACCTGGGCAAAAAGTCTAATTTGCCCCCAAGATTTGACCCAAAATATAAGATGCCTCAGGTCCCGTTTGGTTTGGCGGGAAAGTAAAGTGAATTAGGAATGTGATTCTTCGGAAAAAAATCAATGAAAAGTAAAGAAATTTACATATTTAGATACTTATAAAAATTCTAATAGAAAAGTTGGGTGGATTCTTATTATAATGTTTGGTATGTAACAATATTTCATGGAATGTAATTTAATTTTGACTTGTGTTTCTAACTATATCCCTATAAACCGAGTAAAAATTGAAATCGTTAAATAAGGAAAAATATGAATATGAAGATTATCGATTGAAACTTATGAACAAAAATATTTAAAATTTAAATACTGACTGATACCGAAAATTTTAAAAAATAAAGAGACCTTTTTGCAAAATTTTTAAAATTTTCCTCCCTCTTTTTTTTCAAAGTTTTTTAATTAGTTATTTTATTTATTTCAATTTTTATAATTATTGTAAATTTTTAATTTTTGTTTTTAAAATAATAAAAATATTTTTATTACTAATAATAATTATAAATAAAATAAAATTTAAAAATAAATTATTTTCATTTAAGTTAATTTTAATATTTTATATAATATTTATTAATAAAGTATTAACAAAAATATTTTATTTTTTAAAATAAATAATTTAAAATTATTATTTATAAACTAATATTTATTTTATATATTTTAATTATTAAATGAAAATTTATTTGAAATTTATATATTTTAAAAATAAATTTTAAATTTAATTGTATTTATTAATAATTATTAAATTAAAAATTAAATTAAAATTGTGATTATTATGATTTTTAGAGACAGGGCTAAAAAGGCATACAGTACAACTGTTATTTTTAGTACTATTGTAACCCTCAACATTTCATAAATAGAGCATTGTGCTCCAAAATTGCTTACTCCATCAAATCTTCGTTACGCCTTTGTTAATATTGTCCACCTGTGCATACCACGTAAAATCAACTCCTAATAAGGCAGTTAATATATTTCTAAATAATATTTTTATATCTTAAAATTAATTAATAAAATGAATTTTTAATTGCATTTAATTCAAAATATGAAAAAGGCCTTAATTTCCCCCAGAATCCTTACTCTAAAATCATTTTGCTTTGTTAACTCATTTATAAAGTTATTAAATTCTTTGTTACCCTAGCTAGGTTTCTCATTGTTCTTTGTTTGTACAATGAAGGTTGGTTGCAATAAATATCTAATTCATAATATCTGTTAGTATAGCTAATTCCTAGTAATAGATATTACCGCTGTAATAGCTAGTTAAAGCATTCCACTTTGTCATACATACATTTAAATACATTCATTACATATATACATATATTTGTATGCCATAGGTGATATGTTTGAAGTATGGAGAAAATCTTTGTCTGATAGATTTTACAGATTTTCTACCAGGAACAGTTTCATGTGCAAGTCTCTTAGAGTGATGATAAGTAGAATATTGCATTTCTAAGTTCAATTGACAATGAGTATCTCCATTAATCCTAAGTTTGTAGTCACCATGTTATTGTGAGTAACATCAAGTAGATGATAGTCTTGAATGAAATTTTATTGTGCATGTAAATTGGTTAGAGTTTATATTGGGATGATGGCCAAAACAGAGCATTTCATTGCAAGCTTGCAACGTTCTCACTATCCTCTTCAAATTTTGATCTTTTTTGGACATTATTTGAGGCATTTGTTTCTCATTGTAATGCATCTACCTTGGTTATGTTGTTGCTTTTCAACGGTTATACTTGTTATTGTTGCTTAGTTATGTTATGTCATATATTATAATAATGGAGCACTTAGGATTAGATTCATCATTTTTCAGGCCTTCAACTAACAATAGTTCTTCAACTTGCATTCAATGCTTATGAGGATTCAACAGTTATTTAAGGACTTCATGGAGTGAAAAAACCCTAGTTGTAAGTTTTATAGATGCCAAAATATTTGACTGTAGATGCCCAAAATATTTTGCCACTTTTGCCACACACTCGGAATTTCCCTTCGGTGGAAACCTATGAGGATGCTTCATTTGTTTAGGTGCATCCTTATCATTTTGACTATTCTTCTTAGGCTTGCTAGACATAACTCTTTTTAAAGGTGAGTGCATCTCCTTATAAGTGTTTGGTGGCTAGAATTTTTGCCCTCTAATTGGATGCAATACATTCTTATAAACTTTCATTAACCTCCCTTTATAATAGTAATCATCCTCATATGTCTCTAGTTGTTGTTTGGCATGTAAAATACAATAATTATATGACTATAAGGATATCCATTAATTTCTCATACCCTACAACTATAAGTCTGCTCCCTCCCGAATTAGACAACATGTGTGTCATCTCTATTATTCACTTCATACTTCCTATCCCCATTCTAAATAACTCTCCATCCCATTGTTTCCTTCTTATTTTTGTTCAATTTTTTCATCACCTTAGGTGATATGTTCCTCTTTCCATCTCTTAGCTTGCTCCTTAAGGTCTGAGTGCCTAGCCACTAAACCTAAGAGTTGAACGTCTCACTCATATTGATGTCCACATGTGGACATTTAGACTTAATGCTTTGGAAAGCCATACTCTATGTTTCCTTTGGATATTTCAACAAGTCATGTACACATCCTAATGCAAGTTGGTTTTATTTAATCAACTGTCAACAAATTCTCGAGGAAGGTTGCCTAGGCACAGTTCCAAAATGCTTTCCGTAGATCCTTTCCCTTCCATTTCCTGACCCAGTTGTGATATATGTCTTGCACACATCCTATTCATAACAAAAGGAAATACATCATTCCTGGCACACATAAGTCCTTAAAATTAATAATAACTAGTTAAAAGTATTCATAAACATATAGGGATGTAACAAATAACTTTAAGTTAGATGAATTACCTTATGCATATTAGAAATCATAGTAATTCCTTCACCATCTTCAAGCTCATTAGATAAATTCTCTATAAGCCATGTTCATGTCTCAATATTCTCCACTTTAACTATTGCCCATACATTTAGATAGATGTCTTGGTTACCATAAACTCCTATGGCACTTAAAAGTTATCCTTGGTACTTTGTTTTTAAAAAACATCTATCCATACTAATAACTGGTCACAACTTCTTCCACCACCCCTTCTTCATTACATCAAAACACACATATACTCTCTTGAATACCAATTTGTCTTCTTCTTTTCTAAGTTAAGGTTCTACTGTAGAACTTGGATTCGTTTTTGCAATTCAGTAATATAACCATAAATTTTCTCATATTCATTATGTTAATCTTTTGCTTTTCCTTTTCCTTTAAGTACCTTCCTCTTTGCGTACTTGTACATGTTGGTATTTATAGAAAAAAATTAGTTTATCTTTATATTCTTTAACCCTTTTCTTAATTTTAATGCTCGGCTTGTTTAGGATATTATCCTTGAATTATCTCGTGATAAAGTTGGATGTAACTAGCCTTACCTTCTATGTTAGATTGCATATGTGCTATGGATTGTATGTTTTCAGCTTCAAACACTTGTCTTTTCTATCAAATGAAGCATATAGCTCAAATAGATAGCCATCCATGCTATCATATCTTATTCTTTTCGCTTTGTTCCTCTTGAAACTCAAGATAGATCTTGTTGCTATTAAATAATCAACAACAACTTCCTTAAAATGTTTGACATTATCAAAAACCATTCCTAACATTCATTCACTTCTAACCACTCTAGGAACATGTCTATTACTTTCAGTAGGTCGCATCAAAGCAATGTTTGAATGTTCATCACTAAGATATTCATCATTGGCCAAGAAACTTTCAAAATTAGAAGAGTCAATATACATTATGTCATGATTTGCTTCAACATTAATGTTGAAATTCAAGTCAAATTCACCTCTATCATGACTTCTTTCTTCAGTACCCAAATCCTAACCACCACCTAATTCTCACCACCCAACTCTTCACCACCCAATTCCTCAACACCCAAATTAACTCCTATGGAACCACCCAATTCAACTCCATCTTGAGCACTCATATTAGAATCACCATTATCACTAATTTCAACATCATTACCTCCTACATTAGGATCATAACTCATATCCATTTCAGTACCACTCTTATTTCTTTGTCAATTACCATGTAACATCAACATAGGCAAACATAGTTTTGGTTTATCTACAGGCTCCAAATAAATGTCAACCATACCGTGTACCCCTAACAAATTAATCAAATCAATTTCACTCTGATTGGATTCTAACCTTCTCAAACCTTCTTCCAACCCCTTATCAGGAATGAAATACCATACACTAATGTTAGGAAATATCCAGTTGGATATCTCTTAGATATTATTGACTCATAAAAGTTAGCAAATCAGATAAGTTAGGAGATTATGTACATATATTAGGATATCATGCATAAATATTAGTTTCCTAGAATAGCCCTCTCTATTTTTATATATACTTATACCTATGTATTCATCAAAGATAGAATATATACAATTATTCTACTTGGTATCAAAGCTATACCTGAATAGTCCTAAAAAACCCTAGTTGCAACCTACTATCTCTAATCCTACTACCTTAATGGCCCTAAACCCTAGCCGCCACCTACTGTCTCTAATCCTACCAATCTATGTCAACCATGTCCGACACTAGTGAATCTTCTAACCTATCTCTTTAAACACCTCCTCCTCATAATACTACCTCTGATTCTCATTCCATTCAGATCACTACTATACTACTGAATAGAGAACAATTTCTTTATTGGTCCTAATCAGTTAGAATGTACATCTGTGGTAGAGGCAAGATTAGATATTTGACTGGTGACAAAAAGGCCAATGATCCTACATACAAAATATGGGATGTTGAAAACTCTATGGTGATGACATGGCTGATAAATTCTATGGAGGAGGTTATTAGCTCCAACTATATGTGTTACAACGCAATTAAGGAGCTATTGGACAACGTGAATCTGATGTATTCTGATTTAGGAAACCAGTCCCAAGTGTATAAAATAACTCTCAAATTGGGTGAGATCTATTAAGGTGAGGATAGTGTTACTAAGTACTTTAATTCTCTGAAACATTTGTGGCAAGACTTAGATTTGTTTAATGACCTATGAATGGAAATCCCCTGATGACTGTAACTATTTTTGAAAAATAGTAGAGTATAACCAAATTTTTAAGTTCTTAATTAGACATAATGTTGAGTTTGATGAGGTTAGAGGTAGGATAATTGGAAGACAACCTCTTCCTACCATTGGAGAAGTCTTTGCAGAAGCCTGACGTGAAGAGAGTAGACGGTCAGTGATGCCTGGCAAACGAAATCCTACACTAACTATTGAAAACACAGCTTTAGTTGCTAGGAATACTATTGGTCATACTAAGAAGATTGAGGAAAACTCACCGATCTGGTGTGACTATTGCAATAAGCATGACATACCTGTGAAATATACTGGAAACTCCATGGGAAGCCTGCAAATTGGAAGGGATCACTTGAAAGAAAATTTAATAAAACCTCTTCTACTCACTACGAATCACGTAAAATCCCATCAGCACATGAGATGGATGCTGGACAGTTCTCTCAAGAGCAGATTGACTACATTCTGAAGCTACTGAAACCCAATTCTGAATCCTCAAGTGTTCCTAATGCTTCTGTAGCGCAAACTAGTAGAGATTTTAATGCCTAATCATGTTCCTTTCCATATAAATTTGGTCTTTGGATCATTGATTTAGAAGCATCTGACCATATGACCAGTTCCCCTAATTTATTTCATACTTATGACCTTTGTTCTGACCATGAAAAAATATGTATAGTAGATGGATTATTTTCTGTTGTAGCTGGTAAAGGTTCAGTAACTCTATCGTCGAATATCTGCCTTAAATTTGTCCTATATGTTCCAAAACTAACTTGTAATATGTTATCTGTGAGCAAACTAACTCGTGACTCTAATTGTAACATTATATTTTTTAACTCATATTGTATCTTTCAGGAATTGACTTCGAGGAAGATGATTAGCAGTGCAAAGTTGAAAGATGGTCTCTACTACTTCGTTGATGACAACTTGAAGAATAAAGAAGCTCATGGCTTAAGTAGTATTTGTTCTACCCCTGCTAAAGAACATATTTTGCTTTGACATAATAGATTAGGACATCCTAATTTCTCTTACCCCAAAAGGCTATTACCTCATTTATTTAAATTTGAGGATTGTTCAAAACTTCACTGTGAGCATCGCATTTTATCCAAAATTCATAAGATTTCTTACGCTACAAAATCTTATCAACCCTCCAAACTATTTTACTTAACCCATTGTGATATTTGGGGTCCATCTTGTGTTAAAACCCTTACTGGAAAAAAATAGTTTGTAACTTTTATTAATGATCATACTTGGTTATGTTAGGTCTATTTGATACGTGAAAAATCTAAAGTTGTTCAAATCTTTCAAAATTTCTATAACATGACTAAAACTCAATTTCACACATGCATTGGTACACTTCACTCTGACAATAGTACCGAGTATTTTAATGAAGTCCTTGGAAAATTTCTTAAGTCTAAAGGCATTGCTCACCAATCTACTTGTGTTAACACTCCTCAACAAAATGGTATTACCGAGAGGAAAAATAAATATTTACTAGAAGTCTCTCGGTCCATTATGTTTACAATGAATGTGCCAAAATATCTTTGGGGTGAGATTGTTTTGATTGCATCATACTTAATTAATCGAATGCCTAGCCGTGTTTTGCATTAGCCACACCCTTAGATGTGTTTAAATAATGTTTTTCTAAAAATATACTTTACTCTACTCTTCCTCTTCAGGTCTTTGGGTGTAATGTATATGTTCACAATTCAACTAGGGGAAACTCCATACTAGATCCAAGAGCTAAAAAGTATGTCTTTATTGGGTATGCTCCTAATCAACGAGGTTATAAGTGCTACAATCCTTTAACTAAAAAAATTGTTGTCTCCATGAGTGTCACATTTTTAGAACCTAAAAAGAATTTCCCTCAGGGGGAGAACTCTAATGAAACAGAAAATTGTTAGGTCATAATAGCTAACCCCCTACCCACTGTCATTATTGATCATAATATAAGTCCTGATAGTGAAGCCAAAGATACTACTTCTAAACTGTCCATGTCAGGAAGTCTCGGTTCAACTATAGGGGGAGAAATACTACTGTTCGTTCCTAAGGAACGGAATACTGAGCTTCGTATTTATATTTAGAGAAAGACTCAATTGAGAAGTAGAGAGTAGCCTACAATGCATGGCCTCTCAAATCCCTCAGAGAAGGAACCTGAGAATAATTCAAGTAACCCTTCTGCTACTTTACCCCTCATTGTGCCTAATACTAATCAATCTATACCTACTGACCCACAAATTACTAGTGATTTTTCTACTAATCTCTCTGCTGATAATTACCTACCTATAAATTTTAGAAAAGGGAAACGGGCTTGCACCAATCATCCCATATCAAAGTACCTATCTTATGGGAAACTATCACAAGCATATAAATTATTTATCTCTAAAATCACTAACATATTGGTGCCAAGAAACATTCAGGAAGCACTTCAAGATCTAGATTGGAGATCAGCTGTTGTGGAAGAAGTAAATGCACTTGAGAAGAATAAAACTTGGGAACTTGCGAATTCCCTTAGAGATAAAAAGCTGGTGGGTTGTAAATGGGTATTTAATATTAAGTCAAAGGCTGATGGTAGTGTGGAAAGACTGAAGGCAAGATTAGTTGCTAAGGGATTCACTCAGACCTATGGTATTGACTACCAAGAGACATTTGCTCCTATTGCAAAGGTAAGTACAATTTAGATATTGCTATCCTTTGCTATAAATTTTGAGTGGACTTTACATTAACTAGATGTAAAAAAAAATGCATTTTTAATGGAGACTTAGAAAAAGAAGTCTTTATGAGCCTACCTCTAGGATTTAAGGATATCTATGGGACACATAACGTGTGCAAGCTAAAGAAGTCAATATACGACCTAAAATAGTCCCCTAAAATATGGGTTGATAGATTTGGAAGGGATGTGAAAAGTTATGGCTATTATCAAAGTCAAGCTAATCATAAATTGTTCTACAAACGGTCTAAGGCACATATGCTATCTATTCTTATTATCTACGTAGATGACATTATCATAACTGGAGATGATGTATTCGAAATAATAGAGTTGAAGAAGAGATTAGCGAAAGAATTTGAGATTAAAGATCTTGGACCTCTCAAATACTTCGTCGGAATGGAGTTTGCTAGATCAAAGGATAAAATATATGTGAACCAAAGGAAATATATTCTGGACCTATTGAATGAGACTGAATTACTAGGATGCAAGGTCATTGATACTCCTAGTGATACTAGTCTAAATTTTAGACTAGTTCAACCTGAAAACATTATTAATAAGGAGAGATATCAACAACTAGTTGGAGATTAATAAGTCAATTTATGCATTCTCCCAGCCAAGAACATTTGGATGTTGTATATAGAATACTAAGATATCTAAAAGGAACTCCTGAGCAAGGTTTAATGTTTCGAAAGCAGAATAACCTTCAAGTTGAAGTCTACACTGATGCTAATTGGGTAGAGAGTGCAACTGATAGAAGATCGTTTTCAGGTTATTGCACATTTGTTAGTGATAACTTGGTAACTTGGAGAACTAAGAAATAAAATGTGGTTGCAAGAAGTAGTGTTGAAGCTGAGTTTCATTCAATGGAACATGGAATTTGTGAAGTTTTATAGATTAAAAGGGTATTGGAGGAACTACAGATTCCTATTTTAGTTCCTATGAAAGTGTATTGTGACAACAAGGTTACAATTTCAAGTGCTCACAACCATATAACAAATCATTTTGAGGTTGACAAGCATTTCATCAAGAAGAAGATTGAAGAAGGATTAATTTGTGTCCCCTATATTCCAACATCACAATAGGTAGCTGATATTATCACAAAGGGATTACACAAGAGAAAATTTAATGTTCTAGTTACTAAGCTGGCTATGGATGACATATGCAAACCAACTTGAGGGGGAGTGTTGGCAAAGCAAATATCTAGCTGGATATCTCCTAGATATTATTAACTCCTAAAAGTTAGCAAATCAGATAAGTTAGGATATTATGTATAGATATTAGGATATTATGTTCAGATATTAGTTTCCTAAAATAACCTCTCTATTTCTATATATACTTGTACCCATGTATTCATCAAAGATAGACTAATATACAATTGTTCAGAATTTCTACAAGTAATAATATTTGTATATCCTAAAATAGCACCCATTTCATGTACCATTCTCAAACTAATATAGTCCAAGTTCACATTGCCAAAAATTTCATGACGCTTACTAATATATTCTAGCGTACCTTCCTGAATAAAATGTACATCATAATATATCTTCGTACTATCTCTTCCATTTACTGTACTCCTACGAAGAAAAATAGGAAAGTAGTCATAATTATGTACTTCTCATCAATGTAAAGATCTTGATCATAATTACATTAATCATATCCTCTTCCAGGTTGCTTCAAGATATAGATTTTATGCTAATTGGAAATAAAGGAATAAGAAAATATTCAATAATATATGTCAAAATAACTGAAATTTTTACAAAAAAATTCTAACCTAGACAAGAGAGTTTATTTTGGCAAAAAAAAAGAATAGTTTGAAATCTCATTAGGTATGGTTAGTAAATGAGGACTAGAAATGGATGGATCTTCATATACAAAAGGAGACTCATACATAAGCTTCATTAGATAAAACAAATTGAACCTTGTATATATGATTTGATACCTAAAGACACTAAGGCAATTAAAAGAATTGTAAAATTTTCTTATGTATCAATTACGATAATATAAAGAGTTGTATTTTTCTCTTTAAAAGCCATCACAAGGTATACATATAATTTGTGCCAAATTCTCCAGCTATGCCAATTAAGTTTATACCTTTGGGTGTTTTTAACTTATCTTGGTTGTGTAGTTATTGGAAAAGCAAGCACAGCATACAAAATCCAAAGCTGATGATGCAGGTTATTCCTTTTATCCAAGTTCGTATAAAGTATAATTAATTCAATTTCTTTCTAAAAAGTACAATTAAGTTAGTTAAGGTAAAGGCAATCTGTCGTACCAACACTATGACTAATTAATGTTCATAGCATGTCATCCTAACATAAGGTCCTCATCATCACAAAACTTTTCCACATATAAGACAACTTACCTTTGATAACCTAATCAAAAGCAAGAGGGACCATATGGATGAGCACTGTAATTCCACTGTCTCTTACGGGACCACCACAAATCTACTGTCTCAGTCTATACATACAACAAATTCATCAATATACATACAAATAATTATTTATTGATTGCCCATAAACACTATAGACGGCCACTAGAGTGACTAGAGAATGATGGAGAACTAACCACGAATGGTGTGACTGGAGAACAATGAAACCATGCATGGAGCAACTGGGGAACGATGGAAGCTCACACGAACCGACTGGAGAATGAAGTATAACGCCAGAGAATGATGAGACCTTTACTCCTACGACTGGATATATAAAGACACAGAACAACTAAAAAACGACGGGTGACAATTGAAACATCACGTAGAAAGCTTGGAGAACGTCACGGGTGACCACTGGAGAACGTCATGAGGGCCAAATTATGTTAAGGAAGGAAAATAATTTGAGATTTTGGGAGAAATTGAATTCTTTTTAATTTTTTTAATTAAATGTAAACACAAATATTTTATTAATTAAGTTTAAGATATAAAAATATTATTTAAATATAAGTCAGTTGATCTTATTTGGCATCCATGGGTAGTCTTTTTTTTTTTTTTTTTTTGCTTATGAGGTGTCTTAGGAGGTCTCAATTATAGAGAGACATCTTTAAGCCATTCATATCTAGATTAATTCCCACTCGAGTCGGGTAGGTCTTTTACGGAAGGTAAAACTCAAGCCTAAATTTTAAATGGTTACATACATGAAAGGGATTAAACTTAAAAAATTCCTTACCAACTCACCTATCCATGGAGTTTATGGGTGCTCAATTTTAACTAAGAAGTAATGGAAAATTGGAGTTAGCAATGGTGGGACAAAATGCTCCACTTCTGAAACGTTAAAGAGTTATTTTAGTACAAGAGAAATCCGTTAGGGTCATCTTAAACCTTTTTTGTCAAACACTGGGGCCAAATTTACTATGTAAAGGAGTTTTTATTTAGAGAGCTGACGTGTTGTAGTCTAACAATGGCTTTTATGCAAATAAACTCACCATTCTTTAAATGAAGGGGAAAAAGGAACTGTCCCTTTCTGTATGCTTATATATTACTGTTGGGAAGAAGAAATCGAACTGTATATATTTTTTTAAAAAGAAAGGGTTGAATTCAAACACTGTAGATAGCATTAGTGCATTTCTGAAATCGTGACAATAAGACGAGAGTTTGGGCGGAAAGTGTAAAAGGAATAAAATTTGTGGCGCACCTAAGCGACATGAGGAAGTGTTCTATGGTTTGAAGAGTTGGACGACAATTTCTTATGTCCATGCTTGGTAAAGGTGGTCCATTCGTCCGGTGGTAATACTCGCTGTCCAAACGTGTACTTTTAAGATACGGCAGGTTTTTTACCATCTTTAAAGTAAAATTTGTCATCTCAATGTGAAAAATTACAATTTCCTATAATTGTACAACAACTAGACATTTCTAGTACGACGAAAAGCGAAATGAAGTCTTATCGGATGTATTGATTTTGAGAAGTCTAATCTTATGTTTTGACTCCACCAACACAAAGTTTTTGTTAGTACGATTCAATACAGCAAAGGTGATTCGAAGTGAAGTGCACTTTTAACTCAATTGACGAGACACAGCTCAGTTTCCAGCTCGTGATTGCCAAATTGGTACTCGTCGGTTGTCTCAGGTAACGCTCTGCCTACTCTTTTGTTTCCTCCGTGTAGATTACAACTTTTACTTAAAAAGTCCATGTATTCCCAAGACACAATAATAACAAACTTACAGCAATTCCCGGGACGGAGCAAACCAGATAGAGACCAAATTGCTTCATTGAGACGGCATATTGTCCTCCACATTTCCTTCCCATTGACTAGTTAGGGGTTCGATAATAAACACAAAATTTTAAGGAAGAGAAAAGAAAGGAAAAGGTACAAGGAAATTGAAAATTTGCCTGCACAACCTCAAAATATACTTTTTAACTAAACGACATATCACTTATGCACATTTTTCTGTACCCCATCCCTAAAAAAAGAAAGAAACCCCCACATCCTCCAAATGCCACAAATTTCTTTCCAAGGTAAAAAATTAAGCAAAAAGGCACTATAATTCAATCTAGACAATTAATTAATGGTGTCTTGTATTTGAGCTACGCAGGGTCAGGCCATGCAAGAATCTTGTGTATCCAAGAAAATTAAGCTTTCCGTCCGAATTTCTAATCCACTCTTTGATGACTGAATAAGCTGAAGGTCCAACGTTCAACTCCTGCAGTAATGAGAGACGTGCAATGATGTTTAAACAGCAAACAAGTAAGAGGCAGAACTATAGAAAGCTAGCGCATACCCTTGCCAACTCTTCGACCGAGATAACACGATTACCCTCGCGTTCAAAATGTTCAAAGCCAGTTGAGGCAATTTGGTCCCATCCCTCGAGAGCCTCTAATTGATAGGTACTGATTGCAGCCGCACAAAATTCATCAAAGTACATCTTCCGGTAAGCAAGGGATTCCATCTGTAAAGGTGATAAACAAAACAGAATTAGAAAATCACATCTAAAACAAGGAAGTATACACACGAAAACTAATAGGTCAGAATAGATTGATTCATTTCACAATCATACGTTAAAAGAAAACCAGAAACCAAGAATAAAAGAAAATTTCAAAATACACAAAAATTGAAATATTGCTTTTTAAATGGTCTGATTTTAGAAATCATTTGATGACGTACGAGATTAAGAATTTCTGGAACCCTTGACTCCCTCATTGCATCAGTTGCATTCCTCCCTAGTGCCTGCAATTCAAGGAAATTAAAACCATAAACACAAACAATAAAAAAAGTAACATAGATTAACAGCTTGCAGAATATTGCTAATTACCATCCTGAAATTATCAAGTGTTATGCTCCCGTCTCTGTTTGGCTCCAGCAATGCAAATTGAGCTCTTAAATACACAAGCTCATCCTCAGTTAAACCTTTTGAAAGAGCCTAGCAGTGAAAGTAAGGAAAAAGGATAAGTGAGATAAAATCTTTGTAACTTATCTCTAACTAAATGATTATGAACATATTAACAATCTATGGATAAATGCATGTTCAACTAATTTGCACATATAATAGCAACTATAACTCAATTTCTTTTGATAGACCACAAATATAAAACCAGATCAGTAAGGAAGAACACTTCATTCTTTTTTGTTCCTGTAATTTTTGCGATTAGTAATTTTCTTGTTAAGAGTTGTTAAATAAGTCAAAGAAATCGTCTATGTAGCTCACCAAAGCTAACCAGTTACAATTTACGCTAGACTTCTTTTCAAAAGCACTTTACATATCAAATCATCCCTTCTAGAAATTGATCTACGGGTTTGATCAAACTAGCATGCATCAAAAATGCTATTAGAAATACAAATCATACCAAACTTGATAGTCCAGCATTTAACTTCATTGCAAGTCAGTGAGATATTAAGATTCAGATTAGCAGAATATTGACTATGCTTATCCCAAAGGTAATAAAAACCTTGATGCAAAAAATCTACATTAGTTGTCACTAGTTTGGAAGAGAAAATGAAAACTCTTGATGTGTCACATCAGCAAATTATAAGAGCTATATAAGTATCAGCAATAGTTGGATGCCTATTGTTCACAGAAGATGTAAATTAGTGCACCAAAATAATATCTAAAATCATATACATCTAAATTTGATATGCGTAACATAATAACTTGAAAATCAAAGAAAAGGAGTATTATGAAGAAATTGATAATAGAAGTCAGCATTATGGAAAGAGTACCTTCAGTGCTGCACGTTTGAAAGGTGTAGCATGTATGTATGCCTTCACAAGCTTATAAATCAATATATCTAAAGGTATAGAACGTCTATCATTCCGCAACCATGGGTGATCTGCCATCATATTATTCTAATTAGTTCAAAAGCTTGGGAAGCAAAAACATAAGTATGTGAATGACCTAACAACACAAACATCTGCATTGTCAGAAAATAGGGGCTCTTTAGGTCCAGCCCATGAAAGAATTTAAGTAAAATTTCACTGGACAGAAACAGGAGACAGTGAAATAGAAAAGATGAAAGAGTTAGTAGTTGGCATCAGGTAGCACTGTTTGACCTACTAAATGGGCACAGGTTTTACTTACTAAGGGCTTGGACAGCAGTCATTCTTTTCCGGAAATCCTTATTCAGGAGTCTCTTCACAAAGTCTTTTGCTTCTGGAGTTACAGAAGGCCAAGGTAAATCATCAAAATTTGGATCAGATCTCAGCACCGCACGAAAAATTCCTGATTCAGTCCGTGCCCAGAAAGGTCGGCTTCCACATAATAGTATATAACTGATAACACCAATGCTCCAAATATCTGCCTCCAGGCTGTAAGATCTATGAAGGACCTCTGGTGCAACATAGTATGCACTTCCAACTATATCATTAAGTCTTTCATCTGCACGTGTCACACGTCAGTAAAACACCAAAATATTCAGTTGGCAGTAAATGGTAAAATAGTACAAGATATAGAACAGGATCACAGTTCAAAGTTTGGAGCTGTCTGTAAAACTTTTTACCATTACCTGGTCTGATAAAGTCAGAAAGACCAAAGTCAATCAGCTTCATGTCAGCATCTTCACTTCCAGAACTGAAAAGAAAATTCTGTCAAAGAAAAAGAAGATAAAATCATTAACAAGTGACTGCAAAGGGGTAAGTATGGATGAGAAGAAAATAACAATCAGCTACTCAGGAATTTAAAATTAAATGCAGTATTTGGTGAAACAATCAACCATCAAGTTTTAGGAGGAAACCTCTGGCTTTAAGTCACGATGTACAACGCCTTGAAGATGACAAAACGAAACCACAGACAAAATCTGCACAACTATAGCTTTTGCATCTTCTTCAGTATATCGTCCACCTCTGCAGCAAAGAATAATCTTGTATTAGCTTCATGTCATCCAAGAAACATTCATAGCCATGGAACAGATGTTTTCTAAATCTTGCATGTATTTCTGTATATGTTGATGGCGTTAACCATACAAGTTAAAAGTCTGAGGTTAAGGGAACTTGAGAAATTCCATCAATTTTTACCTTGCTAGAATTCTGTCCAATAGCTCCCCACCTTCACACAACCTGAAAGATATAGTGAAGGAAAGTCAACTCAAACCAATATGAATAAGATGTCACAATTGTGAAACAATAACATTAAAGGTTGAAGTTTCCTGTCTGATAGGACATTTGACTTGTTATTACAGATAAAAGGGAGGGAACAGCCAGCTTGTGATACAGTATATTTGAGGTGACAAGGAGAACACAATGAATATGAACATCTCATCTAGTGCCTAGAAAGAGGGTAGATAAAGAAGGTAAGAAAAGACATACTCCATAACAATGTAAACATTATTCGCATCCTCACACGCATCATAATATTTGACCAGATGCTTATGTCCTGATAATGCTCTCAGTATTTTCACCTCCCTACGAACATCTTCAATTGCTATTGCTGTTGTCATCTGCAAAATCGATGGAGTAAGAACAATTATATGAAAGATTCCAACTCAATGACTGGCATTTACAGATTACACATACAAATACTAAAGATAAATGGTAAGATCCACATTATAAGCTTCTTTAATATACTGTAGCAGACATAGATTCATGTCTGAAATAAAAGGAAATAATATGTTTAGTGAGAGATCCACGAACTACGTGTTTGGCACAGAACCAATGCATACAAGGCAAGATTATTAGTAGGAAAACGTCACAACTTCTCCAATCATGTGTTTGTTTTATGTGAGGGTATGCACGCTTCATGTGATCCAGCTCCTTACAAGAGGAAACACAAAAACATAAGAAGAACAAATCATGAGAAGCCCCCTGGGTCTAAACCCTGGCACAAGCTCAAAATGACTTGATTAGGCAACCACTTTATTGCTCTATGATTACCAAATTGTTTCTTCAGAGTTTATGATTCTTTTCATAACCGGCAGCATCACATTTCTTGCTGATATAGAGGTCAAAAAATCATTATGTTGCCTAAAAAGACCATAAAATTTGGAAACACGATTATATGCTTTATATTCGAATAAAAGAACCATATTAGTAATCATGTGACCCACGTTCACAAACCTGCCTTCAGTTACACCTTGGGAATGTTTCAATGTGGCTTCACTCATCTATCAATTTGAGATAAGAATGTCCAACTCATTAATTGTACAATTATTTGATACTAACTACTTTATACACCTTCCCTAATATTAATGATCATAATTGCATCATTCTTTCTTTGCCGTCAAAGTCCATCTATGCGTGAATGTACACGTTGCATGTAAACTGGGATACTTCAGATTCCTCTCGGATCTCCAGCATCTTTGTCGGGTACCAACAAGCACAGAGTCGATGATCTCTATGCTTCTAAGAATATTTATGGACAATGTATTTCCTTAGAAGTAACATAACAACTAAGGTTAATACCATTCATTCCAGACAAGAAGGAAGCTCACTCGTGTGATTCATTGCATCATCAGCATCAACAGATAACATAGTTTCAACTTCCAATAACAGTTACTCTAAGACAACCAATTATCAGATAAAAAAAAACAACCCTATCAATTGATTAATTAAGACAGAAACATTTCCTCGTTTTACCTTTCAACTAATTCCAAGTCAATCCACCTAAACAAGAAGCTAATGAACTTGGAAGCAATATATACTTCACCAACAGCAAACTACTGAGTGCAAAGTGAAAAGCTTTTTCCATTAGAATCTAAACTAGGAGGACAAAAGTAAATATCAAATTGTAGCCAAAAAACTATCAAAACCACACAAACACATAACAAAATGAGCTATAAATAATCAAAACGACTAAGAGAAGCATTGTTACCTTAGCTTTGGAAATGATCTTCACTGCAACTTGCTGATCCTTGAACTCACCTTTCTTCACTTTCGCAGAGCACGTATGACCAAAATGCCCTCTCCCTACCTCTTTTCCGAGCTCGTACTTAGCTCCAAAGTTCTTACTATAACCGAAGCTCTTGTCTAGAGACTGTTGTTGCTCCGGCTCCGCGCCTCCGTGCTCCGGAATTGGCCCCTCCTTCGGCTTACCGCCGCCAAGCCGCTTGGCAAGCGAAGCGGCTATGTGCTTCGCCGGAGACGGCGGTGGAAACGGCCGTCGGAAGAACCTCCTGGGTGTGGAAGTCCTCGCCGGAGATGGCGTCACGCCTCCGGGAAGTGGACTGGAGGAGGAGACGCCGTGAGGATATGGACTGGGCAAGGGGCTGGGGTAAGAAGACCGACCAGGAGTGTTCTTAACTGACGGAACTGCGCCGTTATGCGGCGTTGACGGAAGAAATGCCGCTTGGTTGCGTTCGCCGGAAGCGACGATGGTGGTTATACCGTCATTTTCGTTAGTTGGATTCGTCTTACCGTAACACTGCCCCATATCTACAAAAGAAAATACTCCTGGTGCTCCTCTGTATCTGATCAGCACTCAGTCAAAGTCCAGGCATCTGACGGCGCGTAGAATATCTCCCCCACGGATCTGATTTTATCACCGGAGAGAAAACAAATAAGGAAGAGAGATACAGAGATCTAAGTGAAGAAAACGATAAAACAAGAGAATGAAAAGAAAGAATCGAGTCAGAGAGAAAGAGATAGAGAGTGTTTATGTTAAGGTAGAGACAGAGAACAAAAACAACAGAAAAAGTTTAAGCAGCAACCCATCACACATCATGTGAGAAAATCGTGTACCGTTAGATTTGCGGCATCAGCATATCGGAAGGTGCAATCGGCCCCGAGACTTCTGAAGCTGTATAATCGGAGGGCTCCTTTTGTCTCCCCAACTTGAGAAAGATCCAAAACGTTTTGGCTAAACTATACCATTAAACACCTGAGTGTGAGACCAGTCGTTTGTCTCTCCTTGGTCTATTTTCTATAATCTTTTTTTTATTTCTCTTTTGTATTTTCGCTCTTTTTGGTTGTCTTTTGGTCACAGGGGTATTTTAGTTAAGTAATAAAGCCTATTCCGTAATCCCCTTCTGATTCTGCTCGAGCAGCGAAATGTTCGGGTTTCGTATTTACTAGAATGCCCTTCTCTAACACGTTTTCCGTTTCCGCGTAAATCCTTCTATAACGATAAAAGATAGATATTTACTTTTTTTAAAATAATTATACACGTAAATACAAAATAGTGCTATTATAACCAAATTTTATTAACAATAACTGCTTTCTTGTGTATATATATAATTTTATATATAAGATAAAATAATAGTTTAAAAATGTTAGATTTTTTAAATTTTTCAATCTTTTAGAAAAATTTAACTTTAAAAACATAAAGCATAAGCATAAGACTATTCAAATATTACTAATATAATAATTATTTGAATAAATTAAATTTGGTTTAAACCAATAATTTAAGATAATTATAATAAATTATTTATTTAAATATCATTTAATTAGTTCGTTCAATTATCATATAGACAATATTTTATTGATCTATATCTTATATTTATTGCATATTTTTTATTCTTATTTTTTAATCGAAGAACCTAAAGGGATTTTTCGAGAATTTGAAAGATAAAAATATCTTTTTGAAAATTTAAAGATTAAGAAATTAAAGCTACGTCGAAAGTTTATATTATTACGATAGATATAAAAAAAATAGTTTTGATTTAATTAAAATTTATATTTTCACGAAAATATGAACTAATACGAGTAATTGTAGATATTTTAATTACCAATTTTTAAATATATTTTAAATTAATTAAGAAAAAGACTAATTAAGTAAAATTTTAATGCCAAACACAAATAGACACCTGAAATCCCACTTCCTACAATGTCAGGTCATTGCTTTCGGGGGCAAAGTGGTTTTTCTCAGCCTCAGCTTCCAGTTCAAGTAGACTCACGCGGTTGTTCATACAGCCCCCCTGTTTTTGGGAAAGGGTTTGAACTTTGAATCATTCAAGCTCCTACGGCCAACAATCTCTAACCAATTATATCTCAGCTTCATGAACCCGTAACATAGAAACAGTTGACTTTTGAACATGGTGGCGTGATTAAGGAAACAGGTGGGGTGAATTGAAGCAATTAATCACTTGGTATTGGAATGAGTCATGGGGAGATGATGATACAAAGGCGATGCTGTATTCTTTTAATCAGTTGTACTCTCAAATTTACGCATACGTGATACTCATACATCACTCTTTATATATGTATGTATAGTTATAAAGTATTGAGAAGTTGGGAACTTTCTCCGGATAAAAAGGTAAATATTCTGTCACTGGTTTCGTTGTGCTCATGTCATGTTTGGTCTTTCCAACAACTGTTGAAGGAAAAGGAAAAAAGAATAAGGAACAGAGAAAAGAAGGCCGAAGAGGGACAAGTTACCATAATGCGCTTGTCCTGACCACAATAACGTTGAAGATGATAGGTGGCCGAGGCGTGGATCATGATGATAACTATGATGTAGCTTGCGTAAAAGTAAAAAACAGTCAAGAACTCTCCTGATTTAAGTAACATTACGGGTTTGAACTGATTTCATATATGCAGATGTTTAAAATTTGGAGTCAGAGTTTTACCTCCCGCAAGGGATCTACTCGGCTCAAACAGAGATTAATCTGAGTGTGGATGACTTAAAGGTGTCTTCCTATAATAAGAATCCTTCTAAAGTATCTCGTGAGTAATAAAAAAAAATGCAAAGCTGTTTAATTGAGTAACTTT
>JAOSBK010000009.1:24898494-24914556 GCA_027568895.1 Erythroxylum shatona | reverse complement strand
ACACTGAAGCATACTCAATGAACATATACATTTTCCAGCTTTTAACTTCCAACATATCATATATACCCCATCTTGTAGCTAAACCATTTTTACCATTTTATTTCAAATTCAGGAATTTTCCTTTTTTTTTTACACATGAACAATCGCCAACAATCTCTCATTTAATAGAAAGGTTCGGGGTCCAACAACTACGCAACGTTTTTATCTAAAAAATTGTTGAAGCCTCCTTTTTGCTACTCAGTATTTCACACATGCATAATTTTAATTTACTGTTGTCTTGTTTTCTTCATGTGTCTGAAACACACAAAACCAATGGCTTTAATGTCTTTTTCATTTTAGCCACTTTTGCCTTTTTTTTCTTCAAAACAACTCCTACATCTAAATATAATATAAAAATAATAACTTAGTAAATATCTACCCTAAAGCACTACACAACTGACCCAAATTAACACATCAAATAATAGCCTATTAGTATCTCTATCAATTAGCTAATAGATTGATTATATATCTTATGGTATCATTGAAGATGTTTTAGTACAAGTTAACATATTTATTTTTCCAGTTGATTTTGTTATTTTTAACATGGGAAAATATATTGAGGAACCTCTAATCCTAGTTGAACCCTTCCTTGTTATAGGAAAAGTCATAATAAATGTTCATGAATGAAATTGATCCTTGGGGTTGTTAAGGAAGAAGTAATTTTCAAGATTTCAAATGCTATTAAACATTCCATCTCATGTAATGATTCTTGCTACTTTCTTAATGTATTATATGCTGAAATTTCTTGATTCATGTTAGTAAATTGTTTATAAGTTTACATTAGAGTATTGCATCATGAAAGGAGAGAAAGTTGAAGAAGAGAAAAAATTACATGGGCAAATAGACAATTTAGAGGTAAATCAAAATCTATAAAGAAAAAATGATGTTAAAAAAGTAATTATCATATCCTAGTATAAATTGAATCATCTATAAAGGAACCACTAGTCTTCGAGTTGAAACAATTAGCACATCATCTTTAATATACCTTTTTGAAGGAAAAGTTACAGCTACCCATGATTATTATAACTAGGATAAATGAAATAAAATAGAAATTACAAAGGGTTTTGAGGATGTTTAGGAAGCATTAGCATAAAAGCTTTCCGATATAAAAGGGATAAGTCTTTCCTAAAAAAAAGCTAGTAAAATCTTGATAGAAGAAGGCTATAAAAACTTCGTGTAACTATCATAGATATTGAATCTAAATAAAGGATGTCTTCTAGATGGCTCTTCCCTCAACTGATTTTCCTCCACTCTTAGATTTGAGTATTCCTTCTCAAACTCTCATCAGAACTTAGGCCAACTCTAAGATTCAACCCCTTGCCTTAACATTATCTTTACTTACACATGTTGAGAATATTTTGGATAAGCTAGCTCGTTATCTTAGGAAAACTTATGTGTCATATTGTTGGAGATTCTTCTCCTATTGACAAGTTAAGCCACTTACCTCCTTAAACAAGGAAAGAAACCCAGTAGTGATCTCGAAGGAAGTTCTAAAGCAAGGAATAGCCAAATGGAACTTATGTACAATTGTCTTCTTTGTTGACAAGAGACTTATATATCCATTAATGCTAGCATAGGCCACTTTCTGTTGGAGGAAAATGGGATAGGCTTAAACTCTTTTTAATCAACAGAGGCTCTTTATCTTTAAGTTTGGCTCAACTAAGGAGGTTTAAAAGATCCTTGAATTTAGATCTTTTCATATGAATGACAAATATGTATTTATGCAAAAATGGGCATTTAGACTAAATCTTAAGTAGCTAAAACTCAAGCATATCCCTTTATAGATCAATATTCATAAAATTCCTCTTAAATATTAGTCCAAAGCATGCTTAAGTTATCTTGTAAGCTTCACAAGACAACCTTTATGTATGGATGAATACATTGCTGCAATGAAAATGATAGGATTCGCTCAAATTTGTGTATAAGCGAATATATCTCAATCCTTGCCTAATGGTATCCCTATTGTCCAACTTAATAATCCTAAAGAATTGGTTGAAGAGTCAGTGCAAGTCACCTATCACTAGAATCTTATAAATAAAAAGGAACGGGATGGATAATGACATGCCAATTATTTACAACAAATAACTATGATGAGTTTGATGGAAAAGGATATCTTAAGCACAAACTAACCTCTTAATATAGCAGAAAGCAATCAATGTCCATAAAGATGAAGAAAAAAAAGACTAATAATAAGACTAATAGAGTGGATTGGATGATAATATTGTTGGACATATTAATGTTAGAACTACGACATTAAGGATAAGGCAAGAGAGAATAAAGTTAGAATTACAAAGTTGACAAATGAGGATCCCCAATAGGAGCACATTCAGTTTAGTGAAAATGAAATCCTCTCACTTTTGAATCAATTGAATCCCTTGAGTTAACTACGGATAATGAAACCATTCAGAGTCAATAAGTAACTAAAACTAACAAACTTGTGGCTTTGATTACAATCACTAAGGAAAAAAACAAAGTTGAAGATGTTAGCTCTAAGATCTTCACCCCTACATTGAAAGGGAAATTAGGTAGGAAAGCTAAGGCCAAAGGGGTTCCCAATTCATATCTCCTAACTTCATTTTAGTCTTAGCTTAGAATGTAAGTGGTATTAAAAACTCCCCAAAAGCAATATGTTTTTTCTAGTTGCCTTTATAGAACCTATAATCTTTGGCTCTTTGGAAACTAAAATTAAGTACAAGAAGCTTTGGTTTATTAAAAATAGTTGGAAAATCATCACAAACCATCATGCTCATCACAATGGTAAGATTGAATTTACAATATGATCTTGACAAAATTCATGTTTTGGATACCACTATCTACGAGCAAGTTGTTCACTTGGTCATTGAATTCAAGTATAATAGTTTCAAAACTTATGTCTCCTTTATATATGCTTCTAATTATACTTTTTAGAGAGCCATTCTTTGGAATGAGATTGAACGTAAGTGGTCTAGATTGTCCATTTCTGGGATCCTACTTGGGAAATTTAATTGCACTCTTCTTTACTCAAAAGAAAAGGTGTAACTTGTTAACATGAAAACCCAACAATGAATTCAAATATTTCTTGGAAAATATTAACGCTATAGTTATTGCTTATGAGGGAAATTATTATACATAGAGCAAAAAAGGGGAATGGTTTAAGAGGAAAAAGTTAGATAGGGTTTTATTTAATCATCATTAGATGAAAACTTCCCAAAATGCTTGGCTAATTTTAGCAACAAATTTTTCTTGGAGAACTCTCTAATTGAAATTCACACAATCTTTTTTATCCTTCTAATGGATTAGCCTCTTACAATTTTATTAATTATCTTGCTAAGATGGAAACATTTTAAGAAATAATAAAGACCACTTAAAGCATGAAAATGAGGGCTTTGAGTAGTATAGTTTATTTAGGAAACTATATTTGATCAAACCAGAAATCAAATAATTGCACATAAAACATTTGAGGAGAAGATTAGATACCAAAAACAAGCTAAGCTTAACTCAATCTAAAATTTTCTCAAATCTTATTAAAGCAAGCAAAGATAAGGTTAAGAAAACTACTTAAAACAATCATATTAAAAATCGAAAAGTTAACGGTTCTCTTCTTAAATAAAAATCCAAAGTCTTTTGGCTTTAAAAAAGAGATAAGAGTCCCTCATTATGTCTAAATCCATCCTTTCCATAAGGAATTCAAATTAGATATCTAACATATGCAAAGAGAATAGGGAACAAGTTTGGGAGCAAAAGGAACTAAAAGTTATGGTTTCAACTATGACGCCTCAATACCCCCTGGGAGGATATGAGAGTGCCACATCGGACTCACAAACAGAAACAAATAACAGACTGATGTGGAAGCATTTCAAAATATATTAAACATTCATTACATATATTTTTGGAAACTGAAGCAAACATACATTACAAATCATTCCAAACTTGCTCAAGACATACATACATTATATCACATGAACAAATTTGTTCCAAAAACATAAACCAGCTTGAAACATAGTTATTACAAAAACATACAAAAATTTAAAGTCATACACTCTATATACAAGCCAAGATAAACTCAAAATACATTTTTATCAAAAAGACTCAGACTCCATTGACCATTGCAGTTGACTCGTCCCAATCTTTACACCATGCTAAGCTCTGTTTTGAAACCCAGACCGGACCGGCCGGTTCGACCGATGACTGGTCGGCTATCCGGTCTGATTGACCCCTAAAAACCAGTCTTCAATTGGATCAGTGCGAACCGGTGAGAACCGATCAATTGACCGGTTAAATCGGTGGTCGAACCAGTTGGCCACTGGTTCAATGATTTTTTATTTTTTTGTTTTTTCTAAAACACGTCACATTTTTTATTTATATTTATTTATATTATTTAAACCGGTCAAATGAATTTTTATTTATATTTATTTATATTTTGTTATATTTTGTTTTTTTAATATTACTAATATTATATATAATTAGATATAATTACTGCGTAACTATGACGTTACACCGATTCGACCGGTGGTCGAACCGATTGAACCGATTGAACCAGTGACTAGTAAGGCCTCCAGTTCGACGTCCGATCCGGGTTTCAAAACCTTGATGCTAAGTATATAGCTTAGTGAGTAATAACTAATCTATATATAAAGTGATAACTCATCATACTAAATCATGTAATAGCATAAACATGCATTAACAGATTTATTTAAACAATAAATTAGATATAATGCATTTCAGAATAGATTTTATAGTTAACAAAGCTAAATATCCAAAGAGGGTATAAACCCTTCAGAATCAAAACATAATGTTATTTATGTCAGAAATAAACATATATCAAAACGCAAAACAGATGACAGCTAGGCCATTTACAGAAGCAGGTAACGAGACTTATACAGGAGAGACCGAAGTCTCGACACCGAAGTGTCACAAAAATAGCTGCAGACCCTTCTAGGCATGCCTATTTGCCATAACTAGGACTCAATAGTTTTAAAACAAAACAAAGTCATTTCAGACATTTCATGTGCAAAGCAAGTAGTCAACTATATTCACTTGCAAGTAGCACATCCAATGATATAATCATGCATCAAACATCTCGGACAATCATTGTCTGAAATTCAAAACATAATCAACATAAATCAAATTCAACAAGCATAACAAAGTAAGATGTGACATCTAAGATTACTCACAAAAGCTCCCTTATTGCTTATTGCCTCGAAGTTCCGCCAATATCTGGAAGTGGTTGCTCTATACGTTCCTCTATAACATTTAACATATATACAAATCACTATTGTGTATGATTAAGAATTCATTTATGTATACTAACTATGTATGATGCATGTTCTTGACAAATTCTCAGTTATATTTCCTTACTAAACTAATGTAAACGTCAATTGTACTTCAAAAGTTCCAAACTTCAGACATTCAATTACTATTCCATCTTTTACTAGAAGCAACTCATTCAGATCAACTTTGCATAATCAATAAGATTAAGAAAATGATGCTTTATATAACACTTTCTTCTAGAAAATTATTCTATTATGTTTTAAGTCTCTTTTGATACCAAAATCATTTAATTTGGTTCGTTATTCTATGAGTTACGTTCAAAATACCACAGACTGTGTACATTTGAAATTCTTGGCTAGAGCCTGATCATGCATTCTAGTTGTAAAACCCATATCTCTCAATTCCAATATCCAAAAATTACAAACTTCATACCAATTGAAAGATAAAATAATAGACTACAATTTTAGTGAAGATAACTTAGTCTAATTCGGCCTACATATTTACAGTTTCTTTGATAACCTCGGGATAAAATTTCTATCTCGGTTAGTACTACAGCCTCAATCAAGACTCAATTTCAAACCAGATTTTGAAATTCTTAGAGACAGAATTAAAATTTAACTTCTTTAAGAATGTTGTAGATATATCTACTTTAATTTGAACTATGAATCACCTCACTTGGACGTCTACAAATAAAGATATCATCAAAATACCAAAGCATGTTCAATAAAAACAATCATAAACCTATCAATTTTTCAGATTTTTTTAAAGCAGATTTTGGGTTTGATTTGCATGACCATTTTGACCTCGATAATGGGGTATTTAGGCAAGATCTTCTACTAATCAAATGTTCCTCAATGATTTGAAAGTCTAATGACACCAATATCATGCATTTTAGTCCAGTATCCTACAAGTTATAATAAAAAATCCATAGACTATTTTCACACTACGACAGAACACCAATTTCAACTTCAAGCCAAATTTCCAGACCCTTAAGGACATAATTCAAATTCAATTGCTTCTTAACAATTGTAACAGTATATCTCTAGTTTAATATAAATCAAAACTCATTCCATTTAGAAATCTACAGATCAAGTTATGGCTAAAATACAGAAGCTTAATCAGTGGAAACTGTTATAGCTACAAAGATGAATAAGACTACTCTTACTTATTTTGGCTCCAAAGTTGTAGATCACGTAACCCTAACTCCCAAACATCCCAAGATCATCTTCAGATATAAAGGAGAGATGAGTTTTTTCTTGTAACAAGATGAAGAGCACGTTGATAAGGTGGGAAATGAGTGTTATGGATGAGAACAAATGAAAAAGAGGAAAAAGGTGAGAACATTTGGCCAAAAAAGTCAAATGAAAGACCAATTAAAAGATGGTCTTTCCAAAAGTTACGTGGGTGTAATGCTTGTCTTGGCAAGTGACACTTGTCACTTGCCACTTATCCAATTTCTAAGGCTTTAAACTAGGTTCTCTTGTTTAACTAGTCCAATCAATTACACTACCTACTCTAATTGTCTCCCAATTTTCAATGACACTTATCAATAAATCACAAGGTCATTTAACAAAATGTCCATTACCATTTGATAGTAATTTCTACTACTATTTATCAATTGTCTTGCCACTTGGCATTTTTCTAGTCCAAAAGTACCCAAAAAGTTTAGAAATTTTCTAAATTTCACCAAAATTTTGAAATAATAACTATTATCACCAAATAAATTTTGTAACACAATTAATCCAAAATTCACACTTTAATCACATTAAAAATCATTTACACCTAAGAAATGTCAATGAATGCATGAACAATTATTTTAATGTATTAAAAATAAATATTCACATGTGTGTGAATATACTATGATGCATGAGCTGGAATGCACTACTAATTTCTCACTGTATTCTCAATTCACTATTTTGGGGCTAGCATGGGATGTTACACTTATTAAGATAACATCTGTAGAAACAAGCTTGATGGTTGGAAAAGTCACGTATGTTGGTGTATAAATTGTTTTAACTTCTCCAAATTATTGTCCTATATATATTTAAGTGATATAGGTAAAAAAAATTGGTTACTTAGCTTATTTTAAGCACTCAATCTATGTATTTATCATTGGTAACACATTGATAAACTTGTATATATTAAATGTTCATTTATTTTCTACCCCAAAATGTATTTAAAGTTAATATATATAAGGTGTTTGTAAAAAGGCCCCTAAGACATGCTTAAGTGCTTCGTTGGTTAAGTTACATAAATTTAGTTAGAAGTTATTTATAGGTTTGCTAGGATAATCCTTTACGTTTACACTTTACTTGTGGAATTTTACTAAGTTTCTAAATAGTTAAAGTTACATTACACAACATTTATTTGATAAAATGTTTCATTAACGTGCATACTATTACAAAGTTTTTCGTAGACACCAAATTTATACTAAAGTCGTACCCACATTTTTGCATGACAATCTCACTTAGGTCTGTTTAAGCGAGATTCAACCTTCCTAAGAGATCGTTGACCAGCAAAATCTTATTCTAGAATGTCTCGCAGTGCTTATTGTGTTTAACGCTGACACTCAAGTGAGAATACTAAGAAAACATTAAATAATCATAAGCAACAATAAACATATAAGGGCTACAATAAAACTAATATTTATTTCTTCTCCTAAAGTATATAAAATAATGATGTCTTTCAATGTGTTCCCTTCGCGCCTATCTCTATTTCTAGGAAAAAAATCTCAAATAAGCTCTTTATAGGCACCTTTGACTTTACAATTCATAATCTCAATTGAACTAAATCACATCCACCCTTATTAGATCACACCAAACTAACTAATTAGATGACACTCCCATCTAAATAAGACTTTATTTAATAGGATCTAGCTACATGACAACTAAGAAGATAAGAGATTACATTCAATTAAGAAAGATAAATCCATATCCTTTAAGAACTCCACTATCTTCAGATGATCCTCCCATATGGTTTTTATCTTTTAGAGCTGATGTATACCTACTGTGATCTTATCTGCCACTTCATCCAAGATTTTCTCCTGATTTCTACCCATTGATGATGAGTCATCCAAGCGCAATGCCTTTCATATCAGACTGGTCCAATCTAGTGCTTACCCATATCAAGTCCGTTAGTCATGGTCCATCTATTTGTGTAACACCTCACTACCATAGAGTATATACCCAAACACCTAGAGTACATTCAAGTACATATCTTATGACAATGGTATGTTAAAGCAAACGTAATCTCTTAAATGACATCATAAAGAATATACAATACTCAAAACCTCAACGCTTCATTTCATTCATTGACAAAATTTTACATTGTAGTCATTAAAACAAATATTTACATTACCAAACATGAGAAAGTTTACAATCTTTTATACAAAAGTTCTATATGTCAAAGAAACTAAAAAATACAATATATAACTGCTTTGATTTTAGTTGACAGACCTTTGAGCCATATCTTAATCCAAAATGTTCCTCCAAAAAATCTTAGAAACTAGGTCTCCTGTCTCGTACCTGAAAAGCCACGTTATAATTTTCGATGAGTTTTGCAAACTTATGAGTGAACTATCATTAATGATCTCACTCAAGTCAAATACACAAATATCACACAACCAACCATTTTCATAAACATTTTCCATCTCAATAAGACATAATGAATGACACAAATTTCACATACATTCTTTCAGAACATGTATAACCCAATCAATCACATTATCATGGCATATCACTTTATCATCACAATCTCAGAAAATATTTCATAATCATATATTTTATAATCATAAATATACAAATGCAGATGCATATGAGACTTTAGATTCGTTATTATTTGTTGTGACCGAGCACTCTTCAGATATAGATATAGATATAGATATAGATACAGATACAGATACTGGCCCTTTGGGCTCAATCATATACATAAATCACAGAACAAAGCTCTCCGTGCAGAATTCTAATCTTAAAGCTCTTTCAGACTGGCTACTCTGATTAAAATGCCTTTATCTGAACATGCATTATATGAAATGCATAAAACAATAAAATATGAGAGGAATAACATTCACTTATGATGGACAAACAAAATCTTATATTCAGCGGACCTCAGTTCGGCATTCAACTTTCGTTGAGTATTCTAAAATCATTTAGAATTCAGTTGCAAACTGGTATTATTCAAATTTCATATGCAAATAGAACACTTTCAATACATTCCCGAATATCAAACTCCTCGGACCATTAAAGTCTGAAATTCATATACAAATCACAAATAGTTCAATAATTGGAAGTTAAATAGAATAAATCAGTCCTAGG
Organism: Erythroxylum shatona; assembly: GCA_027568895.1. Classification (NCBI taxonomy): domain Eukaryota; kingdom Viridiplantae; phylum Streptophyta; class Magnoliopsida; order Malpighiales; family Erythroxylaceae; genus Erythroxylum; species Erythroxylum shatona. Next base: position 24,904,954 of record JAOSBK010000009.1, on the reverse strand, counting down.
AAGATCATCTAGATTGACTCACAGTATGCTCCAATTTATGTTATTGCCTGGTTGGTCCGATAAGGTTTGAATGGCGTTCGACTTGACCGTCTAAAATCATACAATTCACACATAATTCACATTAAAAAGTCGATCAATCAAATACATATTCATTTATGCACATATATACATATGTCATGTTTAATGCATGCTTAATTGACTGTTCCTGGGTCTATAACCTTATTTAACTTTCTTAACCATTCAACATCATACTTTGTATATTACCATTTTGCAATCAGGTTTGTTCCTTTAAAATAGCTTGATTTACTCCAAATTTTGCAATCATACTTTACACTTATCTTTAAACATTTCCATGATAAAAAAGCTTCTTATAATACACACACAGTTGGTACCTTACATTTGAAATTTTAGCAAGCTAAATCTATACATTCACCAAAATTTTTCAGTAACATATACTCATACATTCACCTAATTCTCATTTATAAATACCTTATTTTCTTCAATACTCATTCACCCATACCATATATACATTATTCATGTCCTAAAGATCATATTTTCATTAAAAGAACTCACTTATTTCTTTAACAAATCAGAATTTCCAAATTTGAACTCAACACATCCAAAATAACCCCTTCTTTAAGTTATGACTTCAATTAACTACATAAACTTATCAAGATATCTTCTGGCCAACCTGTTTCATAGAAGCAATAATAAGACATTAATAATCATTTTTATGTTTTATACTTTGACTAATTCTAGCTCTAAAGTCCCCAAAATTAGGAAATAATATAAGGTTCCTACACAAGGTCTGTCACAGGCAGTATTACAAAAACAGACATAACTCAAGATCTCTTCACTATTTAAAGATGATATTGAAAACAAAACTACAGCTCTAATTTTCCAGATTTTGTTTTACACTTTATACCAAAGTTAAAAAAAACCTCTTTATAATTCATCAATTATACCTCTATTAGGCCTGATTCATACTCCAATTCCTCATCCGTAACCTCTCCGCTTCTAGTTCAAAATTATTCAATTAACATCTCACAAATCCTAGTCTTTCATGCATCAAAAATCAAACCAGAAATCTATCCTTCATTATCATGCATATAGGTCTACTTCTTTCTCAATTCAATAACACTCTTTTAACAACTTTCTTAGGCATAAATCCACCTTCTTTATACATTAAATTCCAATCTAATGCATCCACATAATGCCCTATACTCCATGGTTTCCATATGCTAAAAACAAAATAGAAAAACTTCCAAGTTCATGCAACATTTTCCAACACGTATCTTCACCAATATCACATGCATTCCATTCCAATTAAAGCATCATTCTTAAATCAATTGACATGCCACAAAACTTAGATTGTTACTTACCTATTAGGCTTCCCATTTAACAAAAAATTCTAGATTAAACAATCCTCCCAAGCAAGCAAAAATCAACGGAATTTTAAGGTAAAACTGAGCTGTTTTTTTTTGGACAGCAAGGTGAAGACAACTTTGAATAGATTTCTTGGCTATTTGGTGTAGGATTTAGATGTGGTTTTTGTGCAAAACTTTAGCTAGGGTTAAGACCAAAATACAGAGAAAATTTGAAGCAATTTTAGTGGAGAAAGGTGAGGGAATCAACAGAAACATTGCTGCTGGAATTTGCTCCATCATCATGTTAGCCTAGTTGTCAACTTCTAAACTCACCATATATCTTAAGGAATGTAATACATTTAGCTAATTAATCAGCCGCCATTAATCCACACATTATGTTGCCATTTGTCCCCTACTAAATTAGTCCACATGTCATTTCAAGATTTGTCCACGTGTCACATAATAATTGGTCCAATTTTCATTTAATTACTATTCCATTTGTCACACATTTGACTATATCAAATGTCACTCAATTTTAAACTTAATCATCCTAATTTCCATATGTCAATTTTTTTGCTTACCATTTGACATTTTTCTAGACCAAATGTATATTTAATTCATTAATCTCTCAATCAATAACATTTAATTCCAATTTACTAATTGAAATCCAATCATACCAAAATTCAAGACATATTAATTCATAATTTACATCATATTCACTCAACTTCTTTCATACCCCAGGATAAGTCAATTGAGTGCATATGTTATCTTTGTAATGTGTACAAATATCAATTTGTGTATGAATGCTAATGTTATGCATATATATGCAATACTTAATCTAGGGTTAAATCCTAAGCATATACCAAAAAATAAGATATCACAATTGGAGTATACGTTAAGTCTTTAGAGCTCTCACATGTCTGCCTCATGCATATGATCCAGCTAACCTTCAACTCAAGGTACATTTCAAGTTTTCTTTTGGTTTCACATCTGAATCTTGCTTCTTGTTGAATATTTTTGCCAATATGCATTAATATGTGTCAACTCATCGATAATGCCCATTTTTCTTGCCTATTTGTAAGTCTTTACATTGTTTCTTTGTCCCAATTTTCAAAATTGGTCGAGGCTCATCAATACTACACGATTATGCAATTTAGACTTAGGGGTCTAACAACCCACCCACAGTAGAAGAACTCGATGCCTTTGTGAAAATAATTTGTAGGCACTCCTCCGAATATGGTTCCCTAGAAGATTCCTTAGTCATTGACACATCTCTAGCATACCATTTTCCCTCTCTATCTAGCTTGTCCTTTCTTTTGTTTGGACACTCTTTCATAAGGCCCATTATGCCTAACATAGTATAATTATTGAGGTAGACTTCTTTAGTTAAGTCATCCTCTCCTTCTCCTTAATCCTTATAATCTTGGAATTCATTTGCTCCTCATCTGCCTTCTCTTTTAGGCATTCACGTGCAAAATGATGCCTTTCATAAATGAAACAAACAATATCCCATAATTTTTATTTCTTAGACTTGCATTTAGAAGATTCACATACCTTCTCCTCGCTTGTCTCCGATCTATTCTATGTCCTACCATTCTCCTTGCCCTTGTTACCAGTTTAAATTGGTGGTGGCATTTGGAGATCCTTCAAGGCATCTGCAGCCACTATCACTCTTGATAAGTCTTTTACATTCTACCTTTGAAGCTCCATTTGTGCCTAACCTTGGAAGCCATTTATGAAGTTGAACTTGTCTTCCTCAAATGTGTTGTGTACATCCAACATCAAAGATCTGAATCTCCTCACATATCCCCACACCAAGTCATATGGCTTTAAACATTTCAAAGCTTCTTTTGCGAGCCATGTAGGGAGGAATTGGTCTGTCAGAGGTCTACTTGCATTGATGTCGTTAGAGGTTATCGTTCTCTACCACAATTTTGCGTCCTTCACCATATACATATTCGTGATTAACTCCTCCTCCAAATCAAATACCTTTGCCACTATAAAGTATTTCTTTATGTTCAACAAAAATTTAACCTCCTTTGCACTTCATTTATTATAAAAAAAACTTGGGACTCTGGCATCTTTACCAAAGTGCTTTTGGCATGCCTAGTATCTTGTGTCACGATGGCTTGCTTAGGATTGTGATATCCAATCTAGAATCCTCTTACGCCTTCATTAAGTCCCCTATTTAATGTTGCAATTGTTGGATCTATGCCTCTAAAATCTCAAACCAAGATGAACGGGAAGATATCTCTTCCTCCCCTTGAGTAATTGCACCTATGAGTGCCTCCACTCTGTTAACGTGCTTTATTATATTGCTGCTTCCCACTATCAATATTTTTGCTCTGATACTAGTTATTACAAAAGTTTTCCTAGACACCAAACTTATAGTGAAGTTATTCTTATTCCTTTGCACGACAATCTCACTTAAGTTTATTTAAGCATGACTCAACCTTCTCATGTGATCATTGACCAACATAGCCTTGTTCTTAAAAGCCTCACAACTCTCGTAATGTTTATTCTCATACTCAAGTAAGAATACTATCAAAGCATTAAATAATCATAAGCAAGAATAAACACACAAAAGCTCTGGTAAAAACTAATATTTATTACTTTTCATAAAGCATATAAAGAAATGCTCTCTCTTAATATGTCCCTTCCTCTCGATCTCTATTCCTAAAAGCAAGCCTCAAATAAGTTACTTATAGGCACATCTGGCTTCATAATCCTAATTGAACTGAACTAACTAGATCATCTCTATCCTTATCAGATTACATCACACTAACTAATTAGATAATACCCCTATCTAAATATAACTTGATCGGGTAGGATTTAGCTATATCACAACTGACAAGAAAAGTGATTACATTTTAATTAGAAAAGATAAATTCATATCCATGAAGAGCTCCACGATCTTCAGATGATCCTCCCAAGTGATAATTATCTTTTAGAATTGATGTATATTTACTATGATCTTATTTGTCTCATCATCTAAGATTTTTCCTTAATTTATATCCATTAATGTTGAGTCATTCAAGCCCAAAGTCTTTCATAACACAGTAATCCAGTCCAATGTTTACTCATGTCAAGTCCATTAGTCATGGTCCTCCTATTTATGCACACATTAAATCCTTAGAGATCTCACGTATCTCCCTCGTATATATGGTCTGACTAACCTTCAACCTAAGGTCCATCCAAAGCTATCTTTTGGTCTTACATCCAAATATTGCATCTCATCGAAAATTTTTCACCAATATATGCCAACTCATCGATAATGCCTGTTTTTCTTGCCTACTTGCAAGTCTTTGCTTTGTTCCATCGTCCTGAGTGTCAAACATTGGCTAAGGCTCTTCAACATTCACACAATTTTGTAATTTATACTTAGGGATCTAACATATACCAAGTATTTGAAAGAATTCTTAAATGAAGTGCACACAATTTTTTAATCAAAATTTGTTGAGTGCTCAGTTGAAAAACTAAATAATGAGACAAGAAAATTAAAAATACTTATTGATTGTCAAATTAGTCCCTATAACTTTAAATAACAAAACATAATCAATTAGATATTTTTTAATAAGAAGACTAGTCAAAATAATTCTTGACAATTTGACGAATCAAAGTGCTTTGAAAATTTTATTTAGATCAAAATTAAAAGATAAATTCAATACAAATAAACAATAATAAACTCTTGACACTTTTACCAAAAAAAAAAACTCTTGACACTAATAAAATTGTTTAGTAATTTGAAGTTTTGGAAAGGTTAGAGGACGCCATTAATTTCACGTACTTTTCCAAATAAGCTCTTCCTAGGCAGCCATGGGTAAACTCCTAAAAAATTGCAAATTTCCAGCTTTGATAAGATCGTCTTTTATGTATGTGTAGAATTCTTAACTAGCATGAATCTAATACATATTTTCCAAATACGCGTTATAAATAAATTTTATAGATTGATAATTCAAAATCAAATAATAAATTGAATTTAATTAATATTTACAAATTCTATCCATCTTGCTTCAATAATCTCATAATAATTGTTAGGACTAATCAAACATGCTTTCGTTAAGGTGCCCTTGTTCTTAGTTGGTGGTTTAGTTAAAGCGTTACAAGCAGCCTCTTGGTTAAGGCGTTTCACAACCTGTGGGGCTCTGCTCCGGTAGATGTAAATCGTTGGAGTAGCTTGAAAGTAATCTCAGGCAACTTTCGGAGACCACCTTTATGTTTGGTTTTGCATGAAAAAGCAATGCACGATCTGTCTGTGACTTGATGCTTTAATAGCAAGCGTTTGCAGTAACCTTCAGATGGTAAGAAGTTGGTTGGAATGTTGCGGTCGTGTCGATCGCAATTATAACCACAACCCATCGTTTTCCATTCACTTTCGATAAGGAAAGATTAATTGCTGCTTCGACAACTTCCATGCTATATCAGAACGTCACTCCAAAGGGCTGGCTGATGGTAAAAGCTGTACGTAGTCGATCAGTTCTACTGCACTCCACTTACCTTCCTTAATTAATCGGACATTACGGAATTTTAAAAACCGGTAATATTGTTTGAGTGCTCTTTACGAATAAAGGCTCAGACAGAGACAATTAAACAGGCATGTCACATGTGAATGTGCGTCTCGACCCGGGGTTGGGGACCATGAAGAAGAGCAGTGAACCACCGTGAAACCAGCTTCTTGCAGTGACTCACTTATGGGTCAAGGAAGGTACCATAAATTAAACGTATACATTTTTCTATATGTGTTCTCGATAAGAATCATGAGTCCTGGACCTAAGAAGTTATGAGGGCCAAGTTCCATTAATGGCGGAACAGAACACCCGTGGAACGCAAAGTGAAGCTTCAGACAAGTCGATCCAAATTATAGTTTCAAAAGTAAGTCGATTTGTCCCCTAATGGTAAAGAAACAAGCAATCACAAGGCATGCTCCAGCCAGACGTAGTTCATCGTTTGGTTTTTCGACAGGGCTTCGTGTTTTTTAATACTCCCTCTTATTTAAAATAAGTGCCGTTTTAGAAGGATTTTAATTATTCAAAATAAGTGTCGTTCACAATTTTTCATGCATGTTTATAATTTTATTTTCAAAATTACCCTTT